>BMAO01012422.1:0-134581 GCA_019973975.1 Trichonephila clavata
TTTCTACACAGTCCTTGAAGATATAGAAAAATATTATTGTGCTTGCAAGACATCTCTTTAGAACTTATGCAAATCTATCCCGAAAAGTTTAAAAAGTACTAGTTTAACAGCTCTTACTTCTACTCAAATTAGTGTGGAAAGACTATTTTAACTCTGAAGTTTTTCAAATCGGATCTAAGGTCCTTAACGAAGATCTTGTCACAGCTATACTGTTTCTTAAACATTATTAATACCAGTTTTTTCATTTCATAATTAACGTTGATTAATATTAATAATCTGTTTTGTCATCATTCTTTTTCTGAAGCATTTACTACTTCTTTTATATTAAAAAAATACGCTATAATACATGTGTATATGTTTACGTACATGATGTAGTCGGGATAGATTCGGAGTCTTTAAGCTTAAAATTCCAGGAGTCAAAGTGGTCATTTTCCCTACCGACTCCACATCCCTGGTTATGAATGTGTGTTTTTAGAAAACCTCTCAAATTAAATGACCTTAAAGATTTTAAATACACTTACATTCCCCAAAATATTTAGCATTTAATATACTTGTTGAAGCCCAGTGCTTGAGTGGTAGTACTTCGCTTCCACACCACGTCCGAGGTTCAAACACTGGGCTGGGCATGGTCGACTCAGCCTTTCATCCCTTCAGTGGGTTGATAAATGAGTACCAAAGGACACTTGAGAATTTAACACTGAGAGTTTCACGTCAAACTGACCACCTGACCGGAGCATCTGCTCATGCACCTCAGGTCCCAAGGTCACGTACACTGAGAGGGGTACAGTGGGTCATGACCCTCATGGGCACTGAGTTAATTACATTTGTTAATTATGTGTCACTATTATATTTTGTTATACACTATATTTATTAAAGAAACCATGTATTTTATGATTGATATTTACGCATCTAAATTGATTTACGATGTTTCGAATGCATTTACATTTTTCTAACGACTTAACTTTTATCGTATTTATTAATTATGAATAGTTATTATTTATATATATACCTCCCATGAAAGACAATGATTATACAATGACAATTTATTACAATAAATTACATTGAATTACAATGTAGTTCCTGAATGACACATGAATTACAATGTATTTTATCACTAAGTGAATGGTTAACTATTTAAGACTTACACATTTCCATAAACCATTTGCTTTTTTATGGGAGTCATTTCGTAAATATTTTATTATTTAACGTGCATTAGTTTATTTTGATATGCATATATTTTGCATGCTTTTATACCGTCTACTTTCCTAATTTGGTACACAAAACAGTTTAGTCATAGAAATATCCCAGAAATAAAGTTCTTATATATTTGTTGGAGTTTCATAAATTTTAATTGTGAAAATTATCAATATTCTTATTATTTTTATTTTATTTATTATTTTTTTGACAATTTCATGTATGTTAATGCTTTTGAATTTTACTTTTAGCTTCCAAACCGAATGATGAAAAACCGCAAGTAGCCCAAGTAAAAAGTAAGTTTTCTGTTGTATTTGTAATTAGAATCTAAACTCCCTATATTAATTAATGAGTATCATTAAAAAAATAATCGGGACATAAAATTAATCAATATTTTTACATAAATAGAATAGGGTTAAGGTAGTTTTCAATGACTTTGAATGATAGAAAAAAAATTTTTTACTGCCCACACCTTAAAATTTTAACTTCTTGCAGCTCTTGAAAAAATTTGTTTTGCTCTCAATACATAACTTTATATAAATTTAGCTTGCATAAAGTTTTGATTATACATTCATTTCACACCTCCCCCTCCCCTTTTTTTTTGTTGCTTCTGTTTGAATTAGAAGTGGTATCACAACAAAATTATTTCATTTCTCTTTTGATCTTTTCAAAACGTTTATACTAATTATCTTAAGAAAGAATGTAAGAAAAAAGCTTTCCGGGAAAAAACTTTTTGCTTATTTTATCGAACATTAGGGATAATTCCTTTTACCTAAAAAGCTTTAGTATCTAAGCAAGGGTAATTGTATTAATTTTTTTTTTCCTTCGGGTTTCTTTACTTCTCTATCTTTTCAATCAAATTTTCAGATCGATAATTTTAATTGCTTCTTTATGGATTAAATTATTATAAATGTGAGCATCTCAAAAGAATTTCTTAAATAAATTTTCAGTCGAATAAATCTGACTTATTAAAAACAAGTCTAGTAATTATTATTTCACAAATGTCTCATTTAAAGCAAATATTAGATTAAAATTTTTTTTAAAAAAAGCAAATGATTAAATGAGAATATTTGTAACTAACTTTATATAATTACAAAAGCTTTCATATTTAAAAAAATTTTTATTGCAAAAAATTTAAATATGAATAATAAATTTAATGTCTCTTTATCGAAAAAGGCAGTACAAATCTTTTCTAAAAAGAAGTTCTAAATGTAAATATCTCAATTTTTTACTTAGGGAACAGAGGAAAAATTAATAAATTTCTGATAAGATGTTAATTTTTAAATTTATATTTTTTAATTTATAAGATCACCAGAGGTATTTACGTATTATTACCGTCGACCAATTTCTCCAAACGAGGCGACATCACCAATTTAGAAATATAGCCAAATGCTGTCATCGTTATTATTACTGTGAAAGAACGTCTAACAAGAACGGCTTCCACTATTGACTGTAAATCACGGCATTTGGCGACGTCTTTTGATTTGGCAAAATGGTCGACGGTATCATACCTAAATACCAGACAGCATTATAATTTCAAAAATGTAACTGATAAAATAAAATCTTAAAAACTATTTTACTTAATATATATAATATATTTGTAATGGGTTCCATTTTGAAACTAAGTCTTCGAAGACACGAATAATATAATTCAAGAATTAATTTAATTCAATCTCTTGTCGGATGCTGAATATTGCCGTGATTAATTTTGCCTAGAGTACCAGAGTCAAATTGATACTCAAGGGATCTTTCACATGCCACATAATCATATGACATGCGTCCCTACGATTTTCGCATCCAGAAAATTTCTCGATTCCAGCTGGGGTCGAACCTGCAACCTTAGGCTCACGAAGCGGAAATAAAATATAACTTGGAGTAATAAAAATCAAGTTCCAATGTTATGTGATGAAATCCATGTAATCCTTTGTAACATGTGTGCATATATCAAAGCCTGAGTACCACATGAGACTCTGTTAGCTCCCTCAATTTACAATCTTCAACAGTTATTAAATCAATTAAAAAAAAGTCAATATCGTATTAAAGTCTGTTAAGTATCAAAATAGTTTTTTCAAAGCACATTTTATCATATTTCTTTGTAATAATATATGATAAAGATATATAACAAAAATAGGTACTTACGTACTATCGCAACAATGCTTAAACTCAAGATAACTCTCCAATTTGGAAAACCCATTTATTCATGTGTCGTACGTGCTGAATTGGCCCTCATGTGCTTCTTTTCATAAAATGTCGCCAATACGGTTGCGATAATACGTAAGTATCAAAAATGGTATTTGTTGTGTGACGTTTATGCTACTGGCTTTTAGTTCTCTTACAAATTTCAATGAATTGATGCAGTTTCTGGTTCTGAAAAGTCTGTTTAATATTATAAAGGATAAAATATTTAATCTATATTATTTTAAAGAAGTTTAGTAAGATTGAATTTAAAATAATTTTTTGAACGTTTGCCTGCTTTTGTTTTTAATTGTAGAGTACTTAGTCAACACATGTGGTGCCGTGGGTCGAGTGGGTCCGAATGAAAATCAGTGCTCAATCGCCTATCAAAACACTACAACAAAAATCAGTGTGATGACGGAGCCAACCTTGGAAGGTATACAGAAATGGATAATCCCTGAAAGTGGTTTATATACGTAAGTATAGTAATTTGTTCTTTTTATTTAAATATAGTTTAATTTTAGTTAATTTTATTATTTTCATACTTATTATTCTTTAAAGTATCCGACTACGTTCGGAACAGTGAGTTTTCAAATGCGTACAGACGAAGAATTGTTCAATATTTAGTGTCATTTAGATTAGAATACACGTATAAAATTGTTTTAAGAATATTATTGCAAAAAAAAAAAATATTTAAATGCCTGTACATAAAAGTGAACATAAAATAACCTATTTTCTAAACATTCTCCTTTTACAGAAAAGGCTTCTATAATAATAATATTTTGTCTATATATAGCTCAGAACTCTGTACGGAGCCTAAACTAGTGTCTTTGAAATAAATAACTTAGAAGTGAATTTTTCCATATTTTAATTCATCAGAGTCGAGAAATTTTAACGTAAAGGAAATCCACAAATATTATTTTAGTTTGTAGTAACTTTGAAAATAATGTGAATTTTTCAAAAAATCATAGTTCAGGCTCTTTAGAGAAGTCTTAGCTATATGCAAGCTTTATATTATTATTATAAATATAATTTAAATAAATGGAGAATGTTTTGAAAATAGGTAATTCTAAGTTCATTTTTTGCCAAAATATTGACTTTAAACAATCTTTTATTGCAAACATATTTTTAAAACAATTTTATACGTGAATTCTAATCTAAGTGACACTAAATATTAAAAGAAATATTCGTTCGTACGCTTTTTCAAAATCACGGTTCTGAACGTAGTTGGATACCTTAAGTGGGTCATAAAACGTACTCAATATATAAGGTCGTTCAAAAATGCATTCTCATATTTTTTTCAAAATAAATTTATCTTTTCTTAATCTCAATCGGGATTTTCCTTTAAAAAACTAAATTTTTAAATGCTCTTTTAACGTCCAAATTCATTTTATTAATACGTTAATAAACCACCTATAATTTTCTGTTTAAAATTACTCGTTGGAATAAAATAGCTCAAAAATAGAAGCGAAATCTGAATTCCTTTAGTAGAACTTAAATTCCTGCTGAATTAAATGGTAACAAATAACAACACTCTTAAATCCGAATCTCTGAAATTTATTCCAAATTAGTTAAAGGCTAGCTATTCAATCCCTGGCATGTTTAAAATTGGTTGAAAGGAATGGTTTTTTTTTCGGTTGAAAAGTAGTGTAGCTCGAGAAAAGATCTTTTTTATATCATAAAAAGGAGATCTTAGAGGATAAATCGCACAAAAGGATTCAGGATGTTTGAATTTAAATCTGCTTTAAAATTTATCTGTTTTCTTTTTAACTAAAAGTTTTCGTGAATACTTTGACATTTAAAATTCTCCAAAGCCATGGATATCTCTAAGGTTTTTTTTTTTTTTTGAACTAACAAAGGATTCGTTTTTTCGACACAGATTTGCTGATTTGAAATACGAAAAATTCTTTATTTTGTAATTTATTATAAAAATTCTTTTCTTCTCATTTATTATTCACATCGCCCACCTACATTTTCTTCGATTTTATTTTGTGAGGCAGCCTCATAATTTAAATTTATCTGCATTTATAATTCTTGGATTTTTGAAGAATTAATGAAAGAACTGAAACATAGTAGAAATAAAATTATGATTCTACATAATTTGCCTACATAATTAAAAAAGGTTTTTTTGTGCGTGTGTTTCATCAAGTTTTTCGTTTTAATAGTTTTTCCAAGGGAATTAATTATTTCTTTTGCAATAATTGTAAGTCAGAAACTAATTACTATTAATTACTGTAGTAAATAAATAACATTTATTAATTATTTAAGGGAATTTTACATTTTCCTTGTTCAAAAGAGTCCAAAGAGCGTAACACATTTGGAAGAAGTTTGCTTATAAAAATAAAAAAAATTAGAATAATCACAAAATTTAAACTTAATGATTTTGAAATATTTCTTTAAAAATTAGATATAAGTTCCTACTTCATAGAATAACTTTATATAGATAACGATTTACCATCTTATTTATAAATATAAGAAATATAAGAGGATTTTTATATGGAAAAAAATACTCTCTGTTGCCCCCGCTAAAAAGCAAATTTCTCTTTTATTAGCATTTAAAGAAAAATATGAATAAATATATATTTCTTTATAAAATCTCTCCTTCAAGAATAATAGCAATTTTTTGAATTAAATATACGGAATAAAATATTGGCGGTTGTTGCGATAATACGTAAATACCATTTTATTTTACGAATAAAACATTACAATATTTCTAGTAGCTTTGCGCGTGGAGGATTTACTAGTAGGCGGAGAATAGCAACTGATAAAATTTCACCAAGACTTTCTCGCTCTTGAAAAACATGTTGCCATACCACAATAGATAAATACTTAGTTGAAGGCGCTGGTGTATAACATGAAGGAATATAATTCTTTTACTTAAAATACAAATTGAAAAGAATTAGAAATTGAACGCAAACAAATGGATGAATTAATGTTAATTATGTAATAGTAATCAATGATCATTAATAATAGCTGTTAACATATAAATTAAAATATTGAAGCACCTTTCTGAATCTTCTAATGTAAGAACTCTCTAAAATGAGAAATATCAAAAAACAGCTATTAAATTTCAGAAAATTAAATCTTACACAGATAAAGAATCTTTCAAGGAGAAATATAATATATTTTTTGCTTAAATATTAATTCTTTTGATACCACTTTTTTATTTAAAGTCATAAAATGTTGCTTAATTTGTGAATTATTATTTTGTAAATAATTACAGGGGAAAAATTCATTTCAATTGTATATTTCGCACAGTTATTTATTATTTTGGATTCCAAAGTTCTTAAAGATTAACACGGGCTAGTGGATTCCTTGCAGAGTAGAAAACATGATTAAGAAGTTTAAAATAGCCCTACATGTAACTTTTCAACACAAAAGTTTAATATTTTATCCTAATTTTACCAAAGATCAAGAAATAAATAACCTTACGTTCATTTGATGTATTTCTAGCTTCTTCACCCAGTTCAAAATGTAACATATTTATTTTCGTGCAAAGCAGGAATAACTCGAATCATTGTTATGGAATATCTTAACAACCATTTGAAACATTAATGCTTTCTAGAATAATTCTAAGTATAACATTATTTATTCCGATCAAATAATAAATATCTTTATCATGAAATAGCCTCATATTCATTTGATACATATATTTATTCGTCTCTAAACAAGACATCCTAATTTTACCTATATAAATAAACCCTAAACACATTATGTCCATATCTGCGTACTTTCACACTTCAAACTACCAACTAATGAACATTATCATGCATGAGCTCAACGAATTAATAAAGCCGTCGACCATTAAATGATCATTTATTCTAGGGTATTTGTGAAAGGTGCCGGAGGGGGTCCAGGGGTAGAAAACAGGGGACGAAGCCTAGGTGCATCCCTAAGGGCCACATTCGATTGGGAAGAAGGAGAAGCTATTTATATTTTGGTTGGACAGAAAGGCATCGATGCTTGTGGAACGGTAAGTGCATGTGATTCTTTTTAAATTAAATATTATTTTGAAATTCTAATTTTTACACAAATTACAATTACCGGAGTAAGTTATTGTTTAAAGTATGTTATGCTAAAAAATGAATGAATTATTTTATTTGATATTGTATTGATGGTTGATAAGAGACTTCATTAAGATTAAAAAATACGTATCTATAGAGTAGAATACATTTTTGAAAATTTTTTGATTAAAAATAGTTTTTGAAAAAAACCCAAAAAAGGGAACGGATATGTAAAATTTTTTAAGAATAAGAAATTAATTACTTTGTTAAATTACAAGTTTAAGAAAATTTGAATATGATTTCACAACAAATTTAGTTTTTCATAATTATATGCAATTGAAATGCATTTTTTAAGTATTGCTTTTTCATCTATTTTATAAATTTTTAAGCAAGCAAGAGCGAATTGAACATAGTAGAACTGAGATTCAGTGGGATTTGCATTATAATTGTATGTATAGTATGTAAAATATTGTTTCTATAAGTTATAATTTTTAATCATTACAATTATTTGTAATGTTCTTGTTGTATATTCTATTTTTTTATCCGTAACCTTTACTTTGAAATCTATATTGTATCATGCCACAATAACCAGCATTGTCTTAAAAATATTTCAAAATTTTAAGTGATGAAATATTTTGATTAATTTGGAAGTACATTATTATTTATTACATGTAATTTAACTACTATGTTTCACTATCCTTAGTTTTAAAATTATTGATATCCAATAACATTTAAATTTTCCCTTTTGGGGGATATTTCATGTAGATATATTTGAATATTTTAAGGAAAATTTTCTTGTTTAAATTTACCTAATAAAAATACTTTATAAGAGAATTTTTCTCCAAAATATTTAGAAAGATTTTCTAAATTTAAAAATATGAAAAATGAAAATGAATGCGAAAATATCTTTTAAAATTTAAAAGTTCCTTTTTTAAGTTTTAATGTGCAGATTGCTTAATGTATTTATATAAGGTAAAATATATTTTTATTTTATAGTTGTCTTCCATACCTTTCTCTTTTCTATTAATAGACATTTCATACTTATTTAAATGATCAGTAAAAATTCCAATTACTGTTTGAATATAATAAAACACAGTTTTAATTCGGCGATCATTATTCTGATGTGCCTCTCTAATTGGCTTGAGTCTCTTTTTCAAAACTATATTCTTATGTTTCTTTGTTTCTTTCCTTGACATATTGCTGCGGACAGGAGAGTTCATTTTATGTAAGTATTATTCTGTAAAAAATTAAACATAAAAAAAAAAACATCATGCAGCCATTTATAGATTTAGCTAGGACTTTTGCGTCTATGATTACATTATCTTTACGCATTTAAAGATTAAATAACCGGTAGAAAAAACTATAAGTTAGTATAATTTTCTCATTATTAGTTAAAATGTTATATTACAGTCATTTGCATATAGACTTCAAGTTTAACATTCTATTATTGAAGTAATAGAAAGCAAAATCGCATAAAATAAAGAATTGAAATAGATATTTTACTAACTAAACTGAATAAGAAGAGTAATTAAAGAGAAGCGTAATTAAATTTAAGGTATACGACTACTTGCGACAACTTTTTTTTTGAAAAAATAGAGATAAGGGGATTTTTTCTTTTTTTGGTTTTTAGATTTGCTTTGTACATTTCAAGAAAAATATGCTAAAATTAAGAAGAGAAACAGAAATTATTATTACTTAAATGAGGAAAAATGGGTAAAATTTACAAAAAATAACATAAATTTCTGTACCAAAAGTTTATGAACAAATTTTTCATTTTCAATTCTGATGTGTTGCTATGTTATTCCTTTTTGAAATCACTTTCAGGATAAGAAATATTTTAATTTTTACGAAAACTAGAGCAATTTATCTTAGTTATTATATGAAATTGCCTAAAAAAAACAGTGATTATATTCACATAAGGGACTGTAAACTTTGTAATAAAACAGTGATTGATAAATCTGAAGGTTAAAACATTTCTACTATTATACAGAATATAAACAAAAAAATTCAGTTAATTATTTTCAAAACTTTTTTTAGCAATCGCTGTCCCCTTTTGAGCATTTTCAAAAAAACACATTTCGAGAAAAACGCATTTTAAAGTTTGACATACATATCTTGCTTATCGTAATAGCATCTGCTTTTACCAAAACGCTTGTAGTTTTTGTTCTAGTGATTGGAAAATAATAAACTTGGTATTTTTAGGAAGCTAATAAGATGGCTTATAAAATAAAATCATAAAAAAATGCCGATTTTTGGCAAAATTCACAATTTTAGGGTAGTCGTATACCTTAACAGCGCTAGAGAGAGAAGGAAAATTATTAAATAATTTAGACAAAAAACACCAATCTCACCTGATGACTGTGTCTGTGAACATCATTAAAAATTAAGAGGGAGAGAAACTGTAAATTATTTTAGCTCTTTCTGAATAATTATATACCTTAAAATCCGGCGCATACGCGCACCTACACTTTCAAGCTGCAATTTTTAGTTTTGAGGTATATTCGCCGCGTATAATACGCATCCCCTTTTTTGCAAAGAAACCTGAAATGTGCGAGCGCAATTTTTGTTTTGAAGGCATATATTCGATGTATTATTCCAAGCTTTAAAAACAAATAATGTACTTCTAAAATTACAACCCTTTAAGTTCATAAGGAATGTCATTTCTTTTAAAGAAACAGTATTTCTATATATGTAGAAGTCTAATATTTTCTATATGCTGATTTTTTTTTATTTTTAAAGCTCTCGTTTTCATATCCTGCGTATAACGCGTACCCTTAAATTTGGATCATATTTCTTGTTCTAAACGTGCACGTCATACGCCGGATTTTACGGTAATTACCGAGGGAAAATGGAACTGGGTTCCCAGGAAAAAAGGAAATCTCTAGAGAACTAGACTCATATACTTGAAAGATGAAGTAACTGAAACTTAGAGCCAGCCAAAATTTAATATAACTTTCACAAATATGTAAAGCTTCCATAAAGTAAAAATATTCTAAATAAAATATCAAGATAATTACAATTTAGAATTAACAAGACGCTGATTTTTTTCATTTTAGAAATTTATTTAACACTTCTTATACATAATCAATAGTAATAAGTATGTGGGAAAATATAGAAAATTAGATCAAGAGTACATTATTTAGTTAACAAGAATTGATGTGTATTATATTCTAAGGAAAGTTCGGTACTTGTGCTAATATTGGCTGGAAAAAAACCTAAAGACTCTGAAAAATCTTTCAGAATATTAATTTAAAAATTGATTTCCCAATGCGTATCATAATATTACTTAAATAATAAAAACGAATTTGTACTTTTTTTTGCAAGTTACCTCGATTTAATTTAGCGTGGAAAAGTAGGTTCTTCATGTATCGCAAAAATTGTTTAAAAATAAATTTAAATAAATTGTGTTTCAGTTAAGGTTTTTATCGGAAACATATTATTTTCATATGACAGTATGAAAATCCTCCAAAAGTGCCATTTTTAAAGGCGAGAGAAGAATGATAACAATTTTAAATTTATATGCATATGTAACAAATTTTATGTTACCTTCCAAAAACTAATCCTTCCAGAAATATCTCCTGTATTTCTATTTCTGAAATTTTGCTCAGTATTCGAAATTTAAACTGTAATTGCAATACTAGAAAAGGAAATTAATAATTAAGTATTTCTGCGTAGCTAAATAATTTATTCATAATTTATTTTACGGAATTGAGTGAAAATATTCATTAGTTTTTATAATTAAGTATTCATGAATCAATTTTCGAGAAGAAGAATAGCATGAATATTACATTCATTTATTAAAACCAAAAATATTATTCTACTAGAACGTTTTCAACATTTTTTGATAATTTAAGCGAATATGTGAAACGCAACTGAACTGAGCAAACTTTTTAACAGATTACCAAATCAAAATGTTCTTGTCTTAGAGAAAGGTGATTTGTTAATATCTGTGGGATGAGCTAAAAAAAATTATAAGATAAGGAAAATAAGTCTGGCAATTTTTTTCAGTTTTTGTATTGATAAGGTTTATTTTCAATTGTCGCTAACAGAATTTAAAATAGGCATAATAGTACTTTATCCTACCTATAAAACAGTTTCGTCTAGTTTGTATCTTTTACAATGTCTCACTATTTTTATACGTATATTGAGAGTCAATTATACTAATGATAACATAATATACTGAAGATTTATAAAAAAAAAAAGATTTTGAAACATGTGTGAACTCTACAGTTTTCAATTCGAATAATACGAAATAAAACATATGTTTCAAAAATATTCTCTATCAATCTCTTTTAAGTAAAACTACTATTAAAATTTCAAATAAAGCCGCTTACGCATTTTAATGAGAATTGAAGGAGTTTAATTAATTTTTTTCTTCGGAATTGGTTTCATACATAAGAATTACAAATCATATTCAAAACCTAAGCAGTTTAATAAATTTTTAATAGAGTAAGAAATACCCACTTCTCTTATATTTAATGCCTTCTGAACGTCTTTTTCATTTTTTTTATGTATTTAATGCTAAAGTAACCTACGTTCTTATTCCAGTTACAACGAGCCTGTGAGACGGGAATAACGAAGAGGAGTATTGAAGGCTTGAGGGCTTTGAACAAAGAGAGAAGGGACGGAGGGGGTGGCGGAGGAGGTGGTGCCACCTATGTTTTCAAAGTAAGTGCCTAATTAACGATTAGTTCATAATTTTAAATATGCTGCTTCACATTATTTTTCATATTATTCCTTTCAATACATTATTTTGACATTCTATCTATCGAAGCAAATAATCTGTAATTTAAGAAATTATGGAAGTGAATAATTTGAAAATACAGTCGGAAAACCCGATTTAACGAATTCATTTGAACCTATAATTTTGTTCGTTAATTTGGAGTTATTCACAATATCGGGGTCCAAAAAAAATACACATTTTTTGCACTTACCTTTTGAAAATTCTATAATAAGAAATAACACAAGAAATACCAATAGTTAGAAACTGCATAATTTTTATTCAATAGGTAAAATACTATTAAAACATTATTACGCACCAGTTAATTGGAAATTTTATGGGTACACAGTACGATTCAATTGACCAAAATCGGCCAAAAAAAATCAATTCTGATTTTTTTAACCTAAATTATACTTTATGTACTTTTCTATAACCTCACAAAATTTAAAAGCTTTAAACTTAAAAAACGCAGAATTATGATAGTTTTTTCGTTCGTTTTTATCCACATACCTATGACAAATCAAAACTTTAAACTGACTTATCTCAAAAAGATAAAATAACTAGTTTGTCTTCATTTAAAATGCTAAGGCTTTTTTTCTATTGTGCTTAATGCTTAGAATTTTTTTTACCTATTGCTAATAGTACATGTAACAAAAGTTGGTATGCATTTTTGAATCAGAGCTATACTTATTTTTTTTAAAAATAATTGAACTCAGAATTTATACATTTGTTAAGGAATTTTCAATAAGCATTCATAAAAAGAAGTATTGTACAAATACTAATCATGTTATCGCAAAACCCATACCAACTTTTGTTATACATAGTTTGACGTACTTGTAAATCAAATTTCATGCATGTGCGTAAATGTTTTTAGGAGTAGTATTTTAAAATCACAAATTTTAAGTTTTTTTCCGTAAAAAATTAAAAATGGCTAGCTTTTTATGAAACTTTGAGCATAAAATCTGTTTTACATAGTACACACACAGAGAAGGCAATCAAAAAAATTTTGAAAATCAAAATTTTTTGCTTAAATCGTACTATGCCCCTTAAAATACTTGTTAATAGATGTTTGGCAATCTTTTTGATGCCTAACTCGAAAGAGTTCTTTTTTTACTTTATGTAGAGTAGAAAATGCTGAGTCATTTACATACTGCTGCAGGAGGTATGTTTTCAATTTCCAAGCAACGGAAAATATTAGAAAATGTAACAGTTTTGATAGCAATTTAAGAAAGAAGTTTCCTGTACTATTGCTTACACTCATAAGTCTAATAATGGGTGGCACCCTTTCCTGTCGATATTTGCTGCTTACTAAAAAAGTCGTTTTCTGTTCCGGTCAGATATGGTACATCATTTAAAAAGAAATCCAACTTTTTTAATCCAAACTAATATAAAAAAATTTCAGCTGCTGAA
Organism: Trichonephila clavata; assembly: GCA_019973975.1. Lineage (NCBI taxonomy): Eukaryota > Metazoa > Arthropoda > Arachnida > Araneae > Nephilidae > Trichonephila > Trichonephila clavata. The sequence continues at coordinate 13,504 of BMAO01012422.1, forward strand.
ATAATTCGTTATAATTTGGGTTTTAATATTCGTTAAGGGGAAATTTTTGTCTTCATTTTAATTAATCATAAATAGGGGATCCTCCGAATATAATATTCTGTACATATTTTAAGATTCAAAAGTAATATCGAAAATTTAATAAAAAATTATAATTAAATTAAAAAGAATTTTTGTAGATAATTATTTCATTAAAAATTTGTCTTATATACTTATGTTTGAATAAGACGAATATAACGTTTTCTTTTGTATTTCACTGACTAAGTTATTAAATTATGATGAATAATCTTAATTAGTAATAATAATGAAGCCCCTAATATACAATTACCTGAATCATCTTTAATTAAATAACCTTAACTATTCATCCACTAATTCACAATTAATTACATGTTTAACTAAATATAAATTAACATTAAAAATAAGTTAATTATACCAAACTAGTTACGATGTTTAATAAGAACAATTTAGTTACATATATATCGTTCTTTTATCCAATAGTATGCAATTAAATTAGTTGTAATTTATTATTGTTTTTTTAGATTAATTTTTATTAGTTATAAAATCAGTTATCATTTAGTTATATGTATTGCTTTAATATCTGGTTGTATGCAATTTAATTATAACGAATAATTATATTTGCTCCATAGAATTGATTGAATTATTATAGTTACTTATATTTATTAGCAAAATTCAAAATTAATTACTACTTTTCCTTTATGGAACAATAAAAAACATTCAAAAACTTTAATTCTGTAATAGAAGTGATAATTAAATTAGTCGTATTATTATTGTTACTTATTATTTATTAACAAAATTCATAATTAACGAGTACTTTTCTTATATGAAAGAATGAAAATATTTCAAAAACTTTAATTCTCTAATAGAAATGATAATGAAATAAATAAAAATCAGATTTTTTTTTCACAATTGATGTCAAATCCAAAATATGAAGCATTGCTAATAAAATTACCACATCATCAATGTTTATTTTTATACTGCATAATTTTTTCTAACGCTTAAATGAAATAATCATAATAATTGCAGCATTCATATAATAGTAAAAAATTAATTGCATTCTTTTTAAAAATTTTTTGAATTGTGAGACATTGTACATTTTTTTAATAAACATGAATAAGGATTATAATAGTTATAACAGGATAATCATTAACAATATTTGTAAGAAATATCATTCTATAACTTTTAATTTGTTCAATATACACAATTAAAAATCATTTTATTTTATCGTTCTACTCAATGCAATAACTTTAATAAATTTGCCAACAAAATAACTTTTTATTTATTTATTTTATTCAGTTTACTTACTTTGAAATGTTTCTTTTGTTGGAGAAAAACAATACTTAATTTTACATACCGTATTTATTTGAATCTAAGCTGCACATTTTGTTCAATGTTAATGCTACTGAAAATCGGGTGCGGCTTAGAATGGAAGGCTGAAAAATTCATTGAAAGGGAAAAACTGAACATGATACTGACAGTTACAGCAATTACAAGCTCATATATATATATATATTTAAAAAATTTTAATGCTGGTAAAATAAACGAATTATTCACTTCTTATTAGTTCTCATTAAATTTTTTTTAAAATTTTGTAAATATCAGATATCTTGATAAACTCTTTAACGCTATTTTTTTTTCTTCACAAAAACGTGTAAAGAATTTGGGGTGCAGCTTAGAATCAATGGCGGCATATATTGGAGTAAATGCGTAATTCTTTTTTTAAAATCAAAAGGCAAATTTTTAAAAGGCAAATTTCAAGTAAAAATATTTATTCAAGTATTTTATATAAGTAAATAGGGTACAAGATCGTCCATCACAAAATGCTCAAAATGATAATAAATTCTAAGTAAAACAATATGATAAATTACCGTATTTATTCGAATCTAAGCCGAACTTTTTTCTTTTCATTGTTAATGCTACTTAAAATATGGTGCGGCTTAGAATTGAAAGGAAAAAAATCGTTAATTAGGGCAATTAGAGCAATTACAGGTTCATGTATGTATTTAAAAGTTTATAAAATTGATAAAATACTAACTATTCACTTCGAATTACTTCTCATTTCACATTTATTTTAATTTCGTAAAATTGGACATTTATAAACTATTTTTCATTTTTCACAAATATTTCTTGAGAGTTTAGGGTGTGGCTTAGATTCGAATAAATATGGTAATAAATTCCCCCATACAGCATCCTCTTAAAATGTATTTCTGTTTTGCGATGTGTTACAGATAGACCGTATAAGTCAGCAACGTACTCCTCTGGCCGTAGCAGGTGGTGGTGGAGGTCTGTCTGCAAAGCTTTCCAGAGACGAGACTTTCGTGAACACAATTCCTCACGGCCTGATGCCCAACAATTCCATTCTTCCCATCAATGGATATACGGGACCCGGAGCAGGTGGGAATTTCATCTTTTTTTCATGCTAAATTTTCAAACCTTTTCTATTTCTTTGAAAGTAGGTTACGCTTTTCTAGAAAAAAGAATTCACCACTCCTTAATGAAGATGTCTTGAAAATCATAGAATTATAAAGCTCATTATTTTTGTATTGAACTGTTAAATACTAGAAAATTATATTAAAGTTATTCATTTTTTTTAAATATAAATAAAGTATATCACAAAATCCGATTTCTGTACATAATTTCTGGTTCTAAAGAAAAGAAGGACGGTGGTAAAAATTAAGAATTATTTTGCCAAAACCAGATCACACGCTTGTGAAAAAATTAATGTTCCTGAAACTTTGTGAAGTTATTATTTTTTAACAAAGAATTCAGATTAATATTGTTTTCTTTTTCATTAAATTTTTCAAATATTTTCAGTAATATTTATTTAAAAAATTCAGAGATATTTAATAAAAGAAAAAAAATTGAGGTATAAATTTATTTATCTACCATAGAAAATGTATTGTAATTTTTTTAAAAAAAAGATAATATAAGCGGAAAGATAAACTCAATTTCAGGGAATTATTGGATTCAAGAAAATAAGAATGCAATTCAAATATCATTTAGTTGCACCTTTTAAGATACGCATGTACAATGAATTTTATTTCCAAATTAGTTGTACTTGTCAGCTATTTCATATTAACTCCAAGTGAATATATATAAGCATAAAAGACACATAATTATTTGAAAATCTTGAAAACTGATATTAATTTTCAGATTTATACGATTACTTATATAAGGGGGAAATAAATAAAACAAAAATTTTAGAGCATGTGCGACGCATGATGAGAAACTTTCTTTGGATGTTTTTAATTTAATTAAAAATATTTGAAAATTATATATTTTAATATTTATTTTTCTAAAAAAATATCATTTTCCTTTGAAAAGATGTCTTATTTTGTGACGCGAAACATTAAGACTAGTTTTTTCAATTTGATCAAGATGCGGCCTTTAAGAATAATGCCAATGCCATGTTACTTTAAAGATCGTTCTAATGTTTGATATCAATACTGTAGATTTGTCTTTATAGCATATCGAAATGATCCTATAAATCTTGAATCAGTAATCTATCTTTATATGAGAAACGCTTTTAGCTGTAAGTACCTTAACATTCGCCAATATATTACAAGAAATTAAGCAAATATTTAGGAATAAAGAAAAATTAATTAAAAATAAACGTTTTTTTACAATAAAAATTTTAAAAAATAGTAAATACATTACAAAAAATACTATAGATAGCGATAATCAAGTTAAATACCATTTGGTCAAAAGCAGCATCCTTTAAATTTGTTCCAAAGAAACCATATATTTAAAGGGTACCTTACCTCAAAATATTTATGAATGTAAGAAACATAAAATGTAAAACTAGTAGTACAGTACTTTTTTGACGTTGTAAGTAAGAATTGTTAATATCGAGCTCTACATAAAATAAACAAATAGAAACAGTCTGCCGTTCATATCTTCTGATTAAAAACAAGAAAAATCATGATTGTTGCTAGAATATTTTTATTACTTGAGTAGTATGAGAAATGAATTGTGATATTTGACACAGCTACACGGTTAAAATATTTGAAGTTAATGTATTAAAAGTTGCAAGTAAAATAACAGGCTCAATCGGAAATAAATATGCTGCCAGCGTTGTCAAGTCGAGTGTTCAAAACCTAGTGCTACTGAAGACCAGCCACGCAGAGGGGCTTATGCGCGTTAAATCTGTCGAAGTTCAAAGCTCTCCCGTTGGCGTGGTGTGGAAGCTTAGAGAGAAAGGTGGACTGACAACTCGAGTTTAACCCTGACACTTCACCGTAGATCCGTCGCCAATAGCTCTTGTGTTGTTTCAGTGTGGGGTGTAAATTAAAATTAAATCAAAACTGGAAAATTATATCATGAGTTTTTTGAGACTCTGTCTCTCTCTCTCTCTTTGTTGTTATTCCTCTTCCTATATATTGAGTCTATTTTAACATTTTTCAACAAATAACTTTTATTGGGCAACACTGTAAACAAAACATCTCTTTCGTCTTACAACTTGTCAATTCTAACGTTTCACTCTCCTGTCTTACTTTTTCCCCATCGCCTCTGTTGAGGATACGAGGGCGCATCACTGCTGTTTTAGCAGCGCCATCTATTTCTCAAATATTCCTCAAAGAAGGCATTTCGAATGGTATTTTTGTCAGTGATACTATTTTATTCTTTCATGTTTTATTTAAAATGACAAAAAAATAAGCAAATCTTATTTTTATTAAACTATTTTTGCAAATCATTCTCTAATATATGTGAAACTCAAAATATTTTTGATAAGTTGGTCTGATTTCTAGAAGTATGTGTATATATTGTGTACTATATAAAGTCCTTGGATATTTTTTTAAAATGGAATTCTTTTTACCTTAAAATTTTTTTTAAAATGATACAAGGTGCAGAAAAACATTAGAAGCGATTTATGTCTAACTGTCATTTTCAGAACTGATGCAAAAACTTGACTCTTTCTAAGTCTAAGGCTTATAAACCTTCAAAACTCATTTCTTTGTTATTTTAAAAGTGTGGTGTTATAACTTCTTAACTTTCAATGACATATATTTTAGATTAATATAGATATGTATAGTGGTTACCAGAAAATCTAGATAGAGTGAGTGAGTAAATATTAACGTCGCACTGTTCAGCTACACGAGGGCATTTGGCGACGGACCTCGTAATTTTGAACCATAGTCAAGTGACGCGGATGACACCTGAGCTAGCACCCCCTCTCCTAACTACCACACGAACGGTAGGATGTTTGAGCTCTCGACAGATTTTACATGCATCGCTCCCCTACACAGCGGGTTTTCAGTGGTACTAGGATCAAACCCATGACACGCTAGCCATGATCCGATGCGTAGACCACTTGGCTACCGCGGCCACAAAAATCTAGATAGGAGTCGTCGTCTTAATAAATCTTATATTTGCTGTCACAGAAAGACTTCGTTCTCTTTTTGTTTAGGTTTTCTTCTCTTACAACAAGATTTACCAATCCGGACCCGTGCCCTCCCCTTTCTTAAGATATTTAATTTAGATTATTTCAAGTAAAAAACTGGAGCTATATAAAAATCAGAGACTATGTTTTAATTCATATAAATATATCTGGAGATTTATTTTGCTTATATCTGTTTTGTATTAATAAAAAAACTAAAATGACTAATTTTTAATGTATTTAGTTTTCAAAACTGCTTAAAATGTAACTTATCATGCTTGGTATTTTAAGTTGCTTAAAGAATTAATAGCATCAGTTTAAAAAAAGTTAGGTTTACAAATTCTTTTTAAAAAAGTATCTGAAAATTTTTCACATTTTAAAATGCATATTCTATTTTTAAAAATGATCAAAAAATAAATTTAAAAGTTATATATTTTGAAGAATAAAAGTAGACAAAAAGCCCATATAAATCTTGATAGTTTTCTTTAAAATATTTATATTTTTCAGTTCTATTTAAATCATTGAAATGCATTGCTTCTTATGATAAAAATTTGTTATAGCTCAGTTTATCATTTATCTTCAATATTTTTATTTTATTTATTTGTTTTTTTTTTATTTCTAACAAAAATTAACGTTATATTTTAAATTCTTCAAAAAATTAAATTAATTAAAAAAATTTTGAATTGATATTTTTATTTAATTTTTTTGTTTTTAAAAATAAAGAAAATATTTGAGCAAGAGAATAATTTGTAATATCACTGCATTTTACCAAAATTATTGAATGCTCCAATTTTTTTAGGTATATTGTTTTTCTTGAGTCTTTATTTTCTCATTTTGCTTAACTTTTTACTATATAAACAAGCTGTAATCGAAATATTTCTGCTTTGATTAATACATTAAAAAAACTTTATATAGTTTTATGAAAAAGAAATACTTTTTTTATGAAAATAAAATATGATGTTTTTCATTTCTGTAAAAAACTATCGCCAAAATATTCCTTTACAGATATAAATTTAAGTTTGCACGGAAATTAGGAAATTAAGATGTTTTACTTGACACATCTCTTAATTGTGCTTTGGAAATATAATTATATAAGAGAAACAACATTTAAATTTTTAGATGGTATTTTTTATTAACGGATATGTTATATAAAAATCTTGTAACATTAAGAATAAATATGACATATATAGAAGGCGATATATGTACTGAGAAAAAGATACTTAAAAAATAATTCTCCTTAAGCATGTTTTCTCTTTAACAGGTGGATGAGTTTTTGCATATAGTGTAACATTAAAAAATATGGATACCAAAACAAAAATAAATTTAAGTAAAATACTGAAACGATAAAAATCAAGTTAAAAAATATATATAAGTAGCAAGTAGTATTTTTAAAAATATTACTTATTTCACACAGAACCCTTAACCTGTGCAATAATAATTATAATAATGAATTTCGTGAAAGATTTTATTTTATTGTTGAGGAAAATAACTTTTATTATTCAGAATTCACTAGTATAAATATACATTATAAGTTTTGTCTTTAAACTATAAATGAAGATTTTCAAATTAAAATGAATTGAGGAACATGTTTTATGTCCCAAAATATTTTTAATACCAATATCTCCAAACAATCTTATAAGCATATAAAATTTACCAATTGCAGACATTTTTTTGTCTTTCTAAGTCGAATCATTCTAGAAATATTCCCTATACGATGTCTCTTTGGGGAAAAGGGGCTTATACGATATTGGATTTTCCCTTTTCTGCTCCGTCAGCAATAGCCCGTTGTATATCTCTTGGTATGACATTAATGCAAACCAACCAACCAAACAGAACGCATTTGAATTGGTTATATATGGAAATTAAGGATGAAGATCTCAGAGGTATTAAGGAAAGGAATATAAGGGTAGATATATACTTTTAGTATTGCATTGGAAGATATATGTGCAAGAGATTTACCTAGCTTTGTGACATTCACACGGAAAGAATTCTTTCTTTTTTACTCTTGTGTAAACTTAAAGTAAAAAATATGCTGTTCTCTCTCTCTGTGAAATTGAACCAAACTGTAAACTTTAATTCTTAAAAGGAAAAGAAAAATTACTGCGAAGTTAAAACTTGACTCGTAACAAAATAGCCCTTTTAGAATAAATTACTTAACTTTGGTAATATAACTTTTAAATTAAAAAAAGTAAGTCTTTAAAGAAAGTTACTTTTAAATAGTATTATAAAAGTATTATTTAATATATTTGAAAAATATAAGTTCAGTTAAACAAAAATATAGCACTTGAAGGGAGGATATAATGTATTAGTAGACTCAACAAAATAAATTCCTAAGATTAGCACTATTTTATTTTGATATTTTTACATAAATTTAGTTACATAGAGATCATTTAAAGTCAAAAAGAATACTAATTCTTACAAATTATTGGACGTTATTAAGTGTGGAGATACGTAGAAGTATCGTCAAAACGCTTTATGTATGTTTTTACTATGCTATTTTTTACGTAATAAGCAAGTTTTAGTCCTTTGAAAAATAAAATATTTCTTACCAACTTTAATATATGATAATTTCCTCAAAACCGCCAACTTTAACTGTTTATCTTTTGAATATAGAACTTTAAAAGTACAATTTTTATTGCTCATATAGTAAAATAACATCGTATACATTATACATTATCGTTAACATATTATACATTATTTTACGCTTGGATGGTGAAATAAATTAGAAAAATTACGAAGCAATTGTTAATTCGAACATAGTAATTTAAAGATTCTTTCCGGCCACTTTATTAAATTTATAGCACTCTGAAGCTCATCTTTTAATTTCTTCATAATATTTTAATCACAATAAAATTCCTTTAAAAGCGCGAAAACGAGCAAATATGGTATTTGCTTTGGCGTTTCGACTATTAGATGTATGTTATAATTATTTTTAAAGATACTAAATGCCATAAAACATTACAATAGGTATTTAATCGCATTGATTGTTATGGATACAAATATATTACTCTCATATATATTACTCATATATATTTTAAATACATATTTCATTATTTTCCTTTAACTGTTATATTTTATTATCTTTACATAATGCAGTAACTATAAAACTCATAAAAATTACCTTCAAGTTTATTTATTTAATATCACAGATCCCAAAGATAAATTATGTAATTAGATGTATCCAGGATTGGAAGCAAATAAATCAAAACTTTTAAATAAAAAAAAATGTTTCAAATCAATATAATTTTTTAAATGAATATTTTGTCCAATTTTGAAAGTAATTATAGATACTCTATCCTTTTAAAAGCAGATGCTTTCAGAGTATCATAAATAGTCCTAGAAACAACTAGTGAGAAAAAGAAGAGGGAAAAAAATGAATATTTTAATTTCATATTATCTTTACTATAATAAAAATAAAGAAAATTGTAATTAATCAAATTTAAAACATTAGTGTTTCTTTTTCTCTTTTGTTAAGTTTGAAATTATGTTTCTTCGATGTTTCATTCGGTAAATATTCTTGATTTGAAAGCTTTTTCATATAGTTTACTTGGTATGAAATTGTTCAGCAAAAATCATTACAATAATCATTATTTTTGTAAGACCTATAGAAAGAAATTCTTAAGCTCTAAATAAGACTAAAAAGACAGGACTATATAGGCATATCAAATTTATTCTACTTATTTTCGTAAATTTGTCTGATTTCCCGGAATATGCTGCATTTCTAACATTTCCCCTCCTAGTGAAATACAAATCCAAGGTATTATTTTTCTGGGAAATTTCCTTTCCGATTCAGGTGGTCACTATCAGATTCTGATTAGGACATTCGATACGTGCACTTGTCCGAATTAATTACTTTTATATATACTTTTCCCCTTCTTCCAATCTCATCTATAAATTGAAAGAAGATACATAATTGCTTTGACTGTCTTTTACATTGCATAGAATTTTTCTACCGTAACAGTTTTCCGAATATTAATTTGAGGTATTTCTTAAACACATATTATTAAAGATATGATCTCCAAAGAAAATGAGAATAATATGACGCGGGAGTCATTAATGTAATAGCTGCATACATCATTAATTAGTAATTATTACAAAATTAATTTACAATTGAGAATAAATTCTTACTTTAGCATTAATTAAATTCAGTATGATAAATAATTTTCATTGCCGTTCTTGCAATTCTATTAAATAGAACCTGTAGAAATGATGTCATGATAAATATTTCGCCACTCAAAGTTTTATCAACGGCAATTAAATAATTTATTAATTTTGTTACTTTTAAGTGTAAAATAGACTAACTGCTATGTGGATTTTGAACGACATTTTTATAGACACAAATGTGTCCTTTTTCTGAAATATATATCGCAGTGTAATAAGAAATAATTTCATAACGTTCATCATGGTTTCATATCCCATTGCTATGTTATGTATGTCCTAAATTTTTAGGATTATGGTGAGAATGGATGCAAAGACTGGAAGTGATAAAATAAACCTATTATCTTGTTAAAAACATGATTATTTGAAATGCATAATATTTTTCGGCTTTGTAAAATTAGAAATCATATTTATAATGATTCGTTGGAAATTTTAAGCAAATACCGCATACTAATTCGGTTGGCTGGTGTCTTATCATGGACAATAAAATTAAATAGGATCAAAGGTCCTATAGACAGCATCGTCAATCTGGATGTAATCTTCGTATAATTCCTCACGGCCGCTAATGTGCTGCAATTTTGCCAGAATATCAGGAAAAGAGAAATGATGCTATGTGTTACGCTCTGTGTCGAGACAGTGTTTGCAGAAAAATTACATTCTTGTCACACCATTTTGAATTTCCATGCCATAAAGTGTCCTTCCTGCTCTAAGCTTTGTTAATGTGCTTGCTAGATTTCTAGTAATAATTGCAGGAATTTGGTGTTTCGGCTTGATTTTTCTATCGTTAAGTCTTGATTTTGCTACAGAGTTTATATCGTGTAGGGTGACGAGCGTTCCAGTGTTGGTGTTTCTATTAAGTTGGCTTGCTTCTTTAGCCAGGATAACAGCTTCTTCATTTTCATCAATATCAACATGCACTGATTTTTCAACCTGGTTTGGGGGCAGATTTATATTAAACTATGATTAAAAAAACTGAGTTATTAATAGTACAACAAATGAATCCGTTTTTGACAATTCTAGAAGAATTGTCATCTATTCTACTAGATTTGTGAAGTAACTCCCTTTATTTATTGCGTTTTCCATCACTATTTTTCTTCTTTTAAGAAAACAGTGCATCATAAGACTAAGATACATTTTATTTGAGAAATAATAATCTTCTCATGCCGTCTGGGGGGCATGGTTGTTTTGTCGCTGCCCTTCTGCATCAAAGGTTACGGGTTTAACCCCGGCAAAAGTCGGTGGATTTTCATGATACAAAAATGGTGGCTATGTCGTATGATTATACTGCATGTAAAAAATCCCTAGAGTGTCTGTGTTTGACTTGGGTGCGCTCGGAAAAATTGAATGCTAGTACAAGTTTGCATTGTTAGAGCTCAGGTGCCTCCCTCTAGGGAGAAAACTGGGCTTCTCTCAAAATTACCTGCGGCGATTGATTACAGTGCCACACTAAAAAGAGGTACCAGCTCCCGGAGAATGTACTAGGTCTGCAATGGTAAAACACTAATCCGCAGCCCATTAGAAATAAAAAAAAATAATTTTCTCGTGCACCATGAGGCCAACAAAGTTAAACTGAGCAAACCAAATGTTACATGCTACAAAAAGCCAGTAAAATGCAAAATAATAAATGTAGTTAAAGAACAAAACGAAGAAGTTAAAGCAAAGGTAATACAGCTGAAGAAAAATATAAAAAGAAATGAAACAAGTACAATAATGATGACATTTATATGTAATATAACAGTAACAAATAAATAAATAAATAATACAAGTTGTCCGAAACAGAATAAATAATACAATTGCAAAGTGTCAGGAAAGCCAATTCGTTTTTCCTTTTCTGTATAAAATGCTACAGGAAAAGTAATTTAGATTGATTTCAATTGACAAAGTGTGTGTTGAAAGTCTCGTATTTTGTCAGGCTTTTTAGTTTACCAAAAATGGATGGAAAAAATAATTAAGTTAAGAATACTAAAGAAAAAAATGAAGTTTATTTTGTTCTATTTAACGATGGCTTTAACGGAACTATAACTTTTTAACAACATTGTTTGGAAAATTCTTGAAAGTTAGATCTGATTTGCCAGTCTTTGATCTGTTTTACTCACAAAACTCCTTTTCCGTTATTTAAACTACTGCTTGGCCTGAATTCGATATTTTAGTAGAATTTAAATTGACAGTAAATTTTAAAAAGATAAAACTCTGTACCTATGACGAATTTCTCGAATTAATGTAGTTCGTAGTTTAAAGAATATTCAACATTTTCATAGAAGGTAGGTTATATTTGTGTCTTGGACTTTTGTTATGAGTTAGTCAACAATATAAAATGATCTATTCGATTATCGAAATCTCATCAATTTTTATACAATCCAAAGGCATGATAGAACTGAATTAGTTACTATTTTTGTGAAAAATTATGTGATGATCTTTTTAATATGCGACGGATGTAATAAAGAATCACGAAAAACATAAAAACTTCAATAAGTGTATTTTTTAAAAAATTCCAATGAAACGATTGGATTATATTCTGTGAACCACATAATATACTTTTTTCCCTACAATGTTATAAACTCTGACTTATGTATTTTCAGGTGGGGGAGGTGGCTGGGATGATAATACAAACACCCCCACAGGAGGAGAGTCCCTTCGGGAAGGAGGCCGAGGGGGCCGCGTATGCCAACGATCCAGTGTCTGGGCTACCCATGGAGGATTCGGTGGAGGTGGAGGAGGTTGTGCTTCTGGAGGCGGTGGAGGAGGATACAGAGGTAAGCTGCAATTTGTTATGTTTTTAGATTAACTCATTATAATTTTTTCAGTCCTCAGTTAATTAGCAGGCTTCTGCCAGGCAATGTCAAATGACGTCCTATTACAGGGGCTGCTAGAAAATTATTTATATTATTTTTTGAAATGTTACATTTTCAGTTAAAAAATTAATTTATTATAACTAAAACTATTTATACATATACCATTAATTTAATAATAAAGCGGCATTAATTGCACTAATTTATCCATTTTAGACATATTAATTGCTATATGCCAGGTATAAATAGTCTTCATTGTTATAAATTGTCTTTATTGCATTTTGGTATTTTTGCCGACTGGGGGACGTGGTTGGTTTCCCGTTTGCCTTCTTCACCCAAGGTTGCAGGTTCGACCTCGGCCCAAGTTGGTAGATTTTCATGAAGCAGAAAATTGACAGCTGCCATGTCGTATGGTGGTTATACGGCATGTAAAAGACCCTAGAGTGTCTGTTTGGCTTGGGCGCTCTTGGGAAAATTAAACCCTAGTACATGTTCGCATCGTCAGGTGCCTCCCTCTAGGGAGAAAACTGGGTGTCAAAATTACCTGCGGTGATTGGTATCCGCCTGTATGGTGCCGCACTAAAAAGAGATACCAGTTTCCGGCAATGTACTAGGTCTGCAATGGTAAAATGCCAATCCCATTAGAAATAGAAATTAAAAAAAGTATTTCGGTATTTGAATTCTGATTCCTATATTTTACGTTTTTCTAATTTTTCTTACAGCTGTACCGTATATTAAACGGGAAAAGGTTATATAATTTTCAAAGAAACTCTATGCTCTGATATTTAGCAGCAAATCATATTAAAATATTTTTTGAGGGAGGTAAAAAAAAATATTTCATTTGTCGTTTAGTTAATATATTAATTCAAATGAGTAGTTTAAAAATTTCATTCACAAAAAGTTTAGTTGAATTTTTCAAATAAACATTGTTTAAGAATTTAAGTACTCTTCTAAAGAATAGTCAGGAAATGTTATCAAATTTTATCTGCACTCCTATAAGGTATTGAAGAATACATATTTCATATTTAATTTAAGATAAACAAATTAATTAAATTTAAATTAATAGATTATAAATGTAAGCAATGCTATGATAGCGATGTAATATTATTTCATTAAAAATGTATAAAACAAATAATGTACTGAATGAAGAAACATTTATACACTTAGATGCTTCTTTCGTCTAGATTTAGTATTGTAAACATCCAACGATCTGAATGGTAAATAATTTTTAAGAATATATATAAAAATTATTTCAGTCTTGTAGAAAATGTTATTTTCAAAAAATCCCTAGAATAACTAAATATTTTTTAGTGACATATCAAACATTAAAACATTTTTTAGTGACCCTTTAAAGAAAATTACATCCTTCTGGAGGAATAAACTGTCAGACTTTTAAATGATCAATGAACATGAATTGCAATACCCTGATACAGACGAAATCGTAAGAGCTGTCCGCGATACATTAGCGCCATCTAGTGTCTGCATTTAACATTTAACAGGCTCAGAAAAAGAAAGATATTTTTTCTTCATTCTTAAATTTTCATTTAATTATAATATTAGGATATTTTTTAAATAATCAAATGCATGGAATGTGGTTACTCAGAAAAAATATAAATGTTCAAATAGAATAATTCTTACAATTTTTGTTGTTCGGATAAGCATCACAACTTGCAATTCTAATTAAAATTAAGACTGAATCTGATAATAATATCGTTCTTAATCAAGATGTTAAGAAAACAAATACTATTTAAATTATAAAAAGTTCTTAAAAGTTAAATTTTAGGAATCAAAACTAAAAATTATATTTTCAAAACTGTAAGCATACATTTTTGTGAATAAAATAATACATCAAATAATAATATAGTACATTGAAAAATTTGAAGTAAACAAAACATTAAATGAACTGTCAGAAACCAGTGTAATCCTAAATATCCAACTCACACTTTCACATTCAGACTTCATAGAATCTCAAAACACAATTTCCTATTCCGTGGATTCTTTTATTGCTTTATATTAGTATAGAAAAAAGATATTTTTACACAAACTCTTATTTTTAAAATTAGCTTTTGTTATTTTTAAATTACATCTTTTTTTATTAAATATTTTCTTCAGATAAAGTTAAACAACCTAAATACACATAGCTCATTTTACATTTCAATATCTTTAGCTTCTTGAAAAAAAAATATAAATAAATGTATCAAAAATTAAAACTTTTTTTTTTGAAAATATAACATTAAAAGAACGTAAAGGAAAAACATATTAAAACAATGTAAAATTTAATTCGCTTAACATTTTTATGATTTAAAATTTAAAAACTGGAGAGAGTGATACTATTTTTCGTGTTTTAACACATTTTATTAACTTCTCATTCAATATCCACAACATTTTCAACTGTAAATGCTAAAAAAATTTTCAATATATTTATTTACTTCTTTTGGCGAAAAGTAGGAGTTTTGCAATTTGTCGACGGAGTAATATTTCAAAAACTTTTGGAAGATTATACAGGATTAGGAAACGAATCAAGTCTTTGAAATACAAAACTCTGAACATGTTCTACAACTCCCGAATATCAAGTTTTTCCACGAACGAATGATTGAAAAAAATATTTTTACACTTCTAAAATATCTGGAGTTGGGAATTTTATTAAATTATTTTTAAGTTAAATTTTCTTCTGGAGCTAGAGAATATTATATTGCATCCGAAAGGGAAATAAAATTTGTTCTTCAGTAACATGAAAAAATTGAACGTGGAATTTGCAAATGGAATAATACTATGGGCGTAGCTACCGCCGTATCAGCTGTCAGTGCCCCCCCGCAACCCCAGCATTACGGGGGGGGGCAGGGAGTCTAGGGGGCCCAAAGCTTGAATGACTTTAAGTACGTATTTGGGCTTGGGGCCCAAATCCTGTGTTTGTAGGGGCCCCAATATTCTCCGTTATGCCCCTTCACTGAATGAATAATACCGGGCCCCAAAATGTGCGAGAGAACCATCACAAAATGTTAAGAAGCCCCAAAAGAGATTTTGATACGGGGCTCACAAAGGACTAGCTACGCAGTGTACATCATATAAATGAAAAAGCAAATATGAAAGAAACGATTCTACCGATAGTACGAGCTACAATTTTTTTTTTTTTGCTTAGTTTCAGATTTACTTTTCTCTAAGAAGGTGTAAACTTTCACACACACACACACACACACACACACAACACACACATACACAAAAATATATATATATATATGATATATATATATATATAATCAAAATTTCTCTACAAGAGAGATTAATTAACATGATTAATATTTAAATGAATTGCAATTGCAAGATAATCAGACAACAGAATTTAAAAGGAGATATGAAAAAATTGAAAAAACAGAGTAAAATATAAAAATATAAAAGAATGGATGCTACAGTATTATCAACATTGCTGGCTTAGGACAGCTTGTATACAAAAAAAATTCCTCTTAAAAAATTTCTCTGTATAAAAGTGGGGTTGAACATGTTTTTTGGCCAGCCAACCTTCCCCCTTTCTGTTAATAATACCGAGCAAAAACCGATTGGAAATAATGGATAGGAAATCTAATCCATTATGAGAAAAAGGTAACTTACCTAAAAGTTGCAGAGCCCGCGTTAAATCTGAGTACAATAAACAAGTTATTGCCAGATTCTGGACCCAAATACATATTCAAAACAAAGCAATGGCTGAAAAATAGAACTTAGCAAAAGTATGAAAAGAATAGAAATAATAAAATAAGAATTGTAAACATACTACCATTATCTTAGAGACTCTAAGATAATATGATTTAAAAGTTATAATAAATTTAATGAAAGTAATTTTATCTAAAACTAGAAATCGGGGGTATTTAAAACTATCTAGGAAAAATAATAAATCTATAATATTAACCTGTTAAAACTATGGAAATTTAATCCTTACTATTTAGAATTTCTTTATTCAAATATCTGTTAATAAAATTAACTGGGTAGTTTTGAATTAAACAGTATTTAGTAAATTGTTTATAGTTTTTTATTTTTTCTGATTTATTTGAAACTAGAAATTTATTGCGTAGTGTGTAATTAATAACAATATTTCTGAATATGCACATGCACATAGATACATGCACATTACTCTCCAAATGTGGTACTTTTATAATATTGAACTTAAAGTCTTCTCGTTTATCATAAATAATAGTAACTATTTTACTATCTTTTAATTTAATTTCTATATTAAGAAAATTTGCTTCATAATTGTTACTATTTGTCTGTATTAAAATAAGATATTGTGGATAAAAATTAATATTAGATTTAAAGTTGTCTTGCTTGCCAAAAATAATTATATCATCTATATAACGAAAAAAGTAATATTCTAAGTTGTCTGTGAAACTATTTTCAAAATAATGTAAATATAAATTGGCAAGACAGTTGCTAGCTGGGCCACCTTGTGGTAGACCCTTAATCTGTTGATAATAATTACCATTATGATAAACATAATTCTCTTTTAGAACTAACCTAAGTAGAGAACCAAATCTATCATATTTGACATTTTTAAACAAATTATCTTTATGTAATTTTACAAGTGTTTTTATCATATCATCAATATTAATTGAGTTAAAAAGATCTTCAAAATCTAAACTAAATACTGAAAATATCTTTTTATCTTTAATTTGTGCAATAAGTTCTGTACTATTTTTAAGAACGGCTGAAGTTTTTAGATTATTTATTGTATCTTGTAACATTTCATGTAGAATTTTGCCTGATTTGCTGATATATGTATTAAAACCATTAGTAACTGTTCTAAACTTTACTGGATCTTTATGAAATTTAGGAGTAAGAAATACATGTGGAAATTTAAAATTATTATTAATTTGTATTTTTAATTGTTTATGAAAAGCCAAAATTCGATTATTTATTTCTCTATCATAAATTGATGACCTAATAAAAGCTGTATTATTTTCAAAATGTTTGTTGAGCATTAAACTATAATAGTATTTACAAATGAAGGCAAAATTTCCAGGCACTTTATATATATATATATATATATATAAAAAAAAAAAAAAAAAAAAAAAAAAAAAAAAAAAAAAAAAAAAAAAATAATATATATATATATATATATAGGGGGAGAGTGAACTAATAGTAGGAATTGAAAAAAGAGCATGATTTGTGTGCATTGTTGTAACAATGCACAGCCGGTTTGGCTAGTTTGGCTGAAAAAACAGTTTTTGACGCCACCTTTTGTCATTGATTTAACAGTTATATTGTTACAACAATGGAGACGAATCTAAGTTGGCGTCGAAAACCAGTAATTAATTTAATTAATTAACTTATAATCAATGAATTAATATTTGAAAAAAAAGTATTAGCATCAAGTGTCATCGACTACAAGTTTAAAAAACTTATTTGAACGTGATTGAATGAATTGATAGTGTTTTATTAACGATTGAAAATTTGAACAAGATATATATATAAATATACATATATATATATAGGGAGAAGGGAGCTATAAATAAAATAATAGGAATTAGAAAAGTAGACATGTGATAAACTTCATACACAAGTTTTGTGTTTTTATCAATAATCATGAAAAGAGAGAGAGAGTTTTACTGATAATAATTATTATTATCGTTAACAATAGTTTATTATTTTGATCAAATAGTGTTAAAATAGTATTATTTAATAGGAAGAAAAGTGAAAAAAATTCTATCCTGTATCAGTTTCTGAAAATTTGCCATGATTAGTGATTCAAAATAAATTTAAAAGTACGCGATACAAAATAATAAAAAAAAACAATATTAAGAGCGTAATAATGAAATAATAACAAATAATCATAATAATAGAGGAGGTATTAAAGAAGATTGTGTACAACATTTGAAATACATCGTTGGAACAAAATCAATTATTTGAAGTACGTATATATTTGAATAACATGAGCTAATACACATGATCATAATTATTACATGAACTGTGCATATTTGCGCTATTGTTGCATATTCAAATATAATTATACCTTTACCTACTGCTAATTAATATTTACTTAAAACAGACTGACTGATATGAAAGCCTCTCTTATGATATTGAAGTTTGCTTATGACATGGGATAATGAACTGATTATCATTATGCAATTATTTTATCATATTTCTGTCAGAGGATTTCAAAATCAATCCACAAGTTTTCCTGTCAGCTTTTCTCTAATCATATGCCACTTAATAATTTTGCATTGGATACATTAGATGTATCTTTCTAAGCTATAATGTACCCCATTCCAACAAAAACATATAGAAACTCACAGTAAATTGAACTTCACTTTATTTTTGCATCGAAATTTTCAAAATTTATGTTTCTTAAAAATCATTGTATTATTTTTAATAATCAAGCGGCTTTATTTTTAATGTAACTGATCAGATGACAAAACAAATTCTACATTTATGAAGTGTGGTATTGCAATACAAAGTAAAAGAAATGTTTAACAAACCATTATGCCAGCGTTTCTCAAAATAAGAGACAACTCTACGAGGGGTGCGCGAGCATATTGAAAAGCTGAAAACAAAAGATGATTAAAAAATTATTAATTTACTGAAAGTAAACAAAAAATACATTCTGACATAATAAAAAATAAAACACACATTTACACTGATATGATAAACTTATTAATGTATCAGTACTACACAATGTTTTTTATAATTAATATAACAATACTAAGTTAAGAATGTTTAAGAATTACCAGTGACCCCACTCATTGGATTGTTATATATAAAACTATATACAAAAATTATGACTTATCTTGATAGTTAGTACGGTTTATAATTAATTCCCTAATCGCCGACTAAAAGTTACGCGATTCGCTTCCCATCGCCAACTGTTTTCCACGTACTCGCGCGTATGTAATGTACTGGAAGAAGGGGAGGGGGAAGAGAAAAGGAATAAATAGCAAATAATTTGAAATAAGTAAATCCTTCTCAAGCATATATATTGTCAGGGTCCTTTTATTGCATTCCAAAGCCATCGGAATAATTTTATGGGTAGCAGTGCACAGAAAGGATTGTACTTTAAAAAGATGTATATATACTTCAGAGGCAATTAACACTTTGACTGAGCGAGACGTCTATACGCCGGTGGCACTTAAGTGAGTGAGTGAGTGATTTTGGGGTTTATTGGCGCAAGAGCCGATTTCGGCTATACTGCGCCAAACATTTGTTTTAATATCTGTGGTCTAGACGGGAAGAGAAAGAAAGAATGAATTGAATGATAAGAAAGAGGGTCGAAGATAGAGAAGGATCACTAGGGTACCCCGGGTTCGTGAAGCCCGTGTTTACCAAAGACAATAAACCCTGTGGGAAAAGGAAAAGATCACTAGGGCACCTCGGGATTGTGACACCCGTACTCACCTAAAGAAGGCGAGCCCCCGGGGGGGTGGCACTTAAGAAGTTAAAGTCTTTATTGAAGCATTGTACATTCAATATGTTGTTTTTGAATGGGGCCGATGCGATGAAAATGTTGATTAAATATTGGGTCGCAAATATTGTAACTCTTAGAAACACTGCATTATGCTGTTTCGTAAGAAATTATATTTGCTAATTTGTACCATGATTTTAAACCGTATACTATTTATTACTGATATTTTATAACTTTCTTATAGTTTTTATATCTAAAACTGATTTTTCACTTAAATGTTATATATAACATATTAATTTTGTAGGTATTTGTGAAATATATTTTAATTTAGAGAATATTTCAAAAAAGAGCAAAATACAATGAAATTATTTTTATTTTATTAATTTTTTGACTATAATAATATCATTAACATTATTCCAAAGCGGAATTCATTTCTAACACAGTTAGTTATAATTGAATTAAAGCGTTTCTCTCTGTGATTTATTTGTATGAATATCATTTCGTTACCTAATGGATATGAAAAGAAAGTCATTTGGTTACAATTTAATTACAATTTTATTCTTTTTAAAGTTAGAAATCGTTTTAATACTGATAACATGTCTTGAAGATAAAACTTAATCAAAGAAAATGTACAGCACAATCTATACTTTATGTAAAATTGATACTCAATTTACAAACTGAACACTTATATAATTATAAAATTTGAAATAATAGATTTATAAAAGTTATAATAAAGAAAGAGAAAGAAAAAGTAAAAAAAAAAGTAAAGTAAAAAAAGTAAAAAAGACTCGAGAATATTTAATAAAAAGGGGAAAAAATATAACAAATGATATAAAAAAAAATTCAAGTCAATTTCTACTTAGGGAAACAAAGAAATTTTTTATTTTAGTTACTTTTTATTAAATGGTTACAATTAATATAAATATGTATATACATATGACAGGAAGGATCAAAGAAATTACGTGACAAAACAGAAAGCGATTTTCCTTGGAATTTTCCATTTTCCTTTCATGTGTGGTGTTGGACTACTTTTTGTGTGTTTGTTACAATCTGTTCATTCATTAAATTCAGTTATTCTAATAAAATAGTATAGTAAAAAAAAAAATCACATTCTCAGAAATTAGGGCCGCCCAGGGAGGATTCGAACCCACGACCTTTAGATTAGAAGTCCAAAGCGCTGTCTATTACGCTACAGGGACACAACTATTAGTTTTCATTTCTATATATGCTATTGGACAAATATTTTTGTTTGTTACAATTTATTCATTTTTTAATTTAATTAATGAATTATTTTTGAAAAAAAATTGTATTAACATCAAATGCCATCCACTACAAGTGTAAAAAATGTATTTGAACTTGAATGGATGAATAGAAAATATTTTATGAAAGATTGAAAATTTGAACAAGATATATTTATAGGGAGAGAGTGAACTAATAGTAGGAATTGAAGAGTAGAGCCAAAAGAGATTTTTGTATAACTATTGTTTGTATAAACTGAAAATAAAATAAACTAAAAATTCATTTATGTCTTTTTAAAAAAAATCTTTTTTTTAAAGACTAAAACAGTTTAGAAATGTATCTTTATGAACACTAGAAAACATCTGTATAATTTGAGATTGAATATTATAAAGTATTATAAAGTATATTATAAAGTCTAGCAATAACAAAAACTGAAGCATTTTAAAATCTGGTGAAAGTAGTACATTTTTTTTATTTCATAGCAATTACAGGACTCTCTCTCTCTCTCTCTCTCTGAAACCCTTTTAAAAGTTTAAAGTTTCTTAGAAGAATAATTCTCTAGGTTCTTTTATGACTCTCAAACTATTCATTAAACCAGGCTAAACTAAAATGAGTCTTGCTAAATTAAAATGAATACATGTATATCTAAAATAAGGGAAGAAATCGACTGCAATTCTTGCAAAATAAAAATGTTTTCATAATTTTAGTTATATTTTTTCTAAGAAATGCCGAATAATAATCAATATAAAACGCCTTTGTTCCATTCTTTTTAGATATATCAAACAAAAGTTAATTGATAATGCTGTCTTGCGATGATAAATTCTACGATTCTCTTTTTGAAATAAATTCAGCTTTATAAACCATGTAGAAAGAATAATTCAATAATCAAAAGTTTCTCTAAATTATTTACGTTAGTTCACATTGTCTGGCATAGACAGGCAAATATAACTGAAAATTTCTTTGTCTGTGTGTATTCTATATAAGCTATTTATTTAGTTACTTAAGTTTCTTATTGTTTATAAGAAAGCGTCTAGACAACTAATATTAAAGGTAAATTTTAGATAAAATTTTAATTTTATTAAAAACTTCTTGAATAAATTTTTACTAAAAACAATATTTTTGAATGTAATATTCTACGCAGGTAACTTCATTGGTTATTCGCACAAATTTCAAGCAAAGAAAATGAATTATATGTATATGTGTGTGTGTGTGCGTCAGGTTTGGAAAGTTTAACTTAAATTTTAAGAGAGTAATAAATAAAAATAGAGCGAAATCTTTACTAACATGTAGGGATTTTACAGTGAGTATGGACTATTTAAAGGCAAAGCGTGCCGATTTTGGAGGGACCAGTCACACTACTCACACTATATGCCATACCACTACACTGGTCTCAGAGCACGAAATACCTAGGAGTACTCCTAGAAAAAAATCTTTCATGGGAACAACACATCATATACGCGCGTGGAAAATTCTGGAACGCATTATGTGCAACCTAACCCCGAAGATGCCAGAATTCTGCGTTGAATATTTACAATTAAGTGCTGTTGTTGCTGCTCATGTCACTTGTCTGACGTAGTCAGATCGAGGCCCATGAAATTCATCATGGCATCGGGCTATATTTTACGCCTGTCGTTAGCCTTAGTTAGCCTTAGTGACAGTACGACACAATAAAGTACTTCTCTGCGCTGCTGTTTTGCGGCCCATCTTATCTTACGCTTGCCCTGTGTGGGGGCTATGAAGAAAATGCTAACATTAAACTTTTAGAAAATGCACAAAATGCATTAATTAGAAACATAATTAAAGCAAATATTTTTACTAAAAATAAAGATATATATAAAGCAATTAATATTTATCCTTTTAAGAATTACATTCAAAAATTGACAATAAAAGTTTTTGATAATCTGCCAAACTCAAATATAACCTTAATATTAACTATCTAGAAAAGTACAAAAATTTGTCTTAAGCTAAAGGAACCTTCCGGTAATTAATAAATTAAATATTTATAAGAATTGATCCAGTACTCTTAGCTTTAACGAGAAAACAGCAGCAATAAAAATCTTCCTAAATTGACTCGCTTGAACTACAATAAAGCCTTCCTGAGTTGACTCGTTGACCTCCCCCCCCCGGTAACTCCAATTACTCTATCACTAATACTTCATCTTCAGCATGACCACCATCGCCAACCTGCCTCGACTGCCTACTTTACTGACTTTAAATAGCCACTCTCCTTAACATAAATCCTGGTTTCTCTGCAGAAAGTGGTTTTATAATCATACAACGTCGTTCTCTCTCTCTCATAGACTTTTCCCTAGAGGATTAGTAAGAATCGGGAATAAATCCCGTAACAAGGTATTGGAATACAGCAGGCTCCTATCCCTCTGAGATTTAGTGCTAGCTGGTCATTGCACCGGCTAGGCAGTGCGAGAGTGAAATCCAAAACCTTTTCAAACCATAATATCAGAAGCAGGTCCAGCATGGAGATGTATGAAGCAATGTATCTACAGTATCCTTTAAATATCTCATAGTAAGGTATGTAAATTTCTGTGTAATTATTGAGGGGGGAATATTGATTAAATTTCAGGGAATATAGATGTTTTAAGTACAATTTATAAGTTTTGTTTTTTATTGTTCGTAAAATTAAGTGACAAGTAGTTATTGAATGGCAAAGCTCGAATAGGTATTTTGGGGGTTTATATGAGGACTTTTAAGGCATCGTCACATTCCACAAGCACATTTTTACAAAAGAAAAAAAAAAGAGACGTGTGTTAACTGACATTTTTTACTGTTTTAAAAAGGTTGCTCAAAATGAAAGGTTTGGAAAAATAGGAAACAAATTCAAATCAATTCCCTTTTATCATAGAGCTTCTAAATTAATGCTACGGACATAAAAGTCACATATTAAGAAACTGTAAAATGCGAAATGCAATAAAAGAGACACATAAGATAGTCTCCACAGAAAAATACTATATTGTGGAACAATCTAGGGGGATTTAGGCAGAGGTAAAAATTCAATATCTTATTTCGAATAACATTCAAAATTATACATACTTTTTATTAAAATTTTCACTTAAAAATGTAAATATTGCTACGCAAAATGTTGCCATTCTCTGTTCGCCTTTATTCACCTACGCATTGTCTCATTTCCAATAGAATTTCCCATGGGCGTGTCTAGAAAGCAAATATATAAAAGTTTCCAATACCAAAAAATGCCAGTTAATTATGAAAAATAAAAAATGCATCGAAAATACTCCGCAGAATTTAATTAAATTCCCCAACATACCGCTCTTAAGAATTTAATTTTCTCTTTACCATTCGTAGAAAAAGTAGAAAATTAATAGGGAGATGGGATTATGATGTTCACCTTCTGTACACCTACGTTTCTTGTAGCAACCAAGTAATCTTCGGTCGTCATAGCAACCGAGGAGTAGGATTTCATTGGAAACTCTGGATTCGGCAACGATTCTTCCCCGCTCCTCCCCCTCTTGTTTGTTTTCTCTTGCGAAATTGAAGGGTATTACCAGCTACTCCTGCCAGATTTCTTGACATTTTAATAACTACATCTCAAAAACACCGGACTCTTTAAAAATAGTTTAATTAGGTTAATGTTTTATTGTTAGAATTAGAGAACGTATTGGTTAGAGAATTATTTGTCAGAAATAATAAAGAGTCAGCGCTGGTTTGTCTTAAAAATTAAGATTTAGGTTGGATTTGAATGTTTTGTTTAAATTTACCTCAGTAATTGGGAGGGATGAAATTCGTGATATAGTTACTATTTATAGGAAAGAATTGAGTATAATCCGCATCTGTTTTTGATCTAAGAGGTTTATGTAGTTATTTGAAACGGTAAGAGAAAATTAATTTGTCAGGCACAGGTTTTCTAAAAACAGAATTTTTTGTTTTAAAATCAATTTATTTATAATGTTAAATAGAATATTCTTATGCTTTCTGTAAGAAATCATAATCTTATTTAACTAATACAAAAACGAAAGTTTCTTAAAATGTATACATAAAAATACAATTGCACATATTAAGCAATAATTAATTCTCTACTGTCAGTTCTGTACTTTCAGCACAGGATTTAATTTATTGAAAATGTTGAAATTTAATTACTTGATATGCTTCTGGAAAGAATGAAACGTAGATTGCGTTAAACGTTGAAATGTGTTTTTTATACCTAAGTAATTTAACAAACTAGTGCTTTTTGTTCTCATCTTGAAAATGACTTAAAGTGAATTATTTTTTTTTCAATTTATTGGTTATATGTATAAGATAAAAACCTTTTTAATTTAATTTTAATCTTGATCATAATCACACTCCGTTGTAACGTTTAATAATATTATTACTCCGTAAGCAGATTGAATTCTTTAACGAAATCTATGAAAAACCTATTTAATAGTTGTTTATGTATATCATTTTAAATTATCTGGTTGACTATAACACGTATGTTCTTCTCAAAGAACACTTTTTTATTAAAATATTCTATTTTCTCTGACTTTAATTATAAAAAGTACCAAAATATTAATAAAGAATAACGTTTAACATCTAGTTTGGATAATAACAAGCAAGGCTCTTGCAATTTTTTAAGGGATTATGAATGAAAAATTTATAACTGCTATACCTAACTAAATACTTAAAGAGTATTATCATTTAACTTAAAAAGAAAATTGTACGTTTCAAATTTTAAATACCTCCACGGACAGATTAAAAAACAATCAATAGAAATTAAACATGAAAAGTTTTTAAGATTAAGGTATTTGACTACCCTCGGAACCATGATTTTATAAAAGCGTATAAATAGATGATATTTAGTGTCACTTAGATTAGAATACATGTATAAGGTTATTTTAAGAATATTATTAAAATAAAAAATTATTCAAATACAATATTTTGACAAAAAATTAACATAAAATGACCAATTTTACATTCTCTTTTAATGAAAAATGCTTCTATAATAATAATATTTTGTCTGTATATAGCTCAGACCTCTGTACAGAGCCTGAACTAGAATGACTGAAATATATAACTTAGAAGTGGATTTATCTATATTTTAGTACAACAGAGGGGAGAAATTTTAAGAAAAAAAAACGCCCATATATAGTTATTTCAATTGGTATTAACTCTGAAAATAATGGGAATTTTCATAACTCCTAGTTCAAGCCCTCTAGAGAAGTCTATACTTTATATAAGCAAAATTTTATTATTACTAGCTGTATGGCCCGGCGTTGCACGGGCTCTCTACTTTTATAAATTGTCCCTTCCCTTCACAAAATCAGCATGACCAATGTTCTTCTTCGAAATTACTTTGACTTCTTTGTTTCTTTCCCCTCCGCAAAGCTCGGCGTTGCACGGCTTTTACCGAGTGTATAACTTAATCCCCATGAGAGTTTCCTCTTTCCCTCATGACTCCTGAACTTCTGTGTGGGTGTGTATGCGTACGATGTGAGTGCATGGCCCGGCGTCGCTCGGGCTTCCTCGTTTAACATTTTCCCTTCCCTTAAAAAAATCAGCACTTCCAATATTCTCTTTCGAAATTACCTTGACTTCCTTGTTTCTCCCCCCCCCCGCTTAGCCCGGCGTTGCACGGGTTTTACCGAGTGAATTACTTAATCCCCACGGGAATATCCTGTTTCCCTCAGGACGACAACACTTCTGTGTGTGTGTACGCGCGCAATGTGAGTGATTTCCATAACTATGTCATTAAAATTCCCGTTTTCGAAACTTGTTCACTTCTTTTCGTTGTATGACGGGTTTCATTCCTTTCCATTTAACCCGGTGTTGCACGAACTTATTCGAATGCATAACATATTACCATGGAAATTCCCCTTCCTTTATTGAAGTTCCTGGTATATGTGTGATTCCTATATTAACGTCATTACAATTCCTTTTTCGAAATATATATATTATAGAAGTATTTTTTATAAAAGGAGAATAAAGGAAATACAAAGGAAAGGATTTTTTTTTTTGAAAATTGGTTATTCTAAACTATAATATTGCATTTAAATAATTTTTTTGTCGTAATGTCCTTAAAACAATTTTATACTTGTATTCTAATTTAAGTGACACTAAATTTCATGAAAAGGATCCATTTATGCGCTTTTTTAAAATCACGGTTCCGAACGTAGTCGGATACCTTAAATTTTCCATATTTGGATTCTTCTAAAAATTTCTGAATATACTTTATCACATCAATTCTAAAAATGTCGTTGAAATATTTCCAGATACATTTACCAGGATGGTCCAAAGAATTACAAACATGGATATAAATACACCGGATCAATAATCCAAGAGAATTAAATTCCATTTCTTGGCAGAAAGGAATTTTATTTTTTCTCTGTAAAAATGATGGATAGCAAAACAATTTTTATCCTTCGAGGACAATGCTAAGCTTCTATTTCGGAGAAATGGATCTAACTGAATAGAACTGTTGGAAACGAAATGCGTATTATTTACTCCTGATCCTGGATAAAAGACATACTCCTTTTTTTCCTTCTCCAATCCATCATTGTCAAAGAAAGTTTTGAATATATATAAGATTGAATCAATATACACAGCATTTTTTGTTAAGTTAAAAGTGCACAAATTATAGTTCGGTTGAATTCATCATCAAAGTAAACACAGACTTTTAAATAGAGTGAAATTGCTTCTGAATGAAATCTTTTACTGCAGATATAATTTATCAATACAATAGTTTTTCTCCATGCACACATACTAAATAAATTTCGTAAATTATGATTATAGTTAGGGAAGTATTGATATAAGAACATTTGCACCGTGCAACTATACGAAATTTGATTCTTAAGAAATAGACTAGGTTGAAAAGGTATTTTTTAGGTTTTGGATGTTAGGACTATTAGAAAAAAAAAGAGAAATGTAAGTGTTGAGGAAGAAGGAATAATATATAAAACTAAAGAATTTTAAGTTGTTTTTCTAATATTTATTTTGTATAACTTATGAGAATATTTTAAATGAGTTTTTTAAAGAATGAAATTTTTACGATAATTTGTGCGCTAAAAATGGGATATCTCTTCTAAACAATCCAATAAAATTCTATGAAATTTGAAGCATGTATGTTATGAACTCTTTAAAGCAGTGTTTCTCAAACTGTAAGGCACGCCCTCCTAGAGGGACGTAATAACCCTAAGAGCATATTAAAAGTCGAAAACAAAAGACTTTTTTAAAAAATTATGAATTTACTGAAAGTAAACAAACAAAATACATTCTGATATAATAAAAAACAAAATACACATTTACACTTATAAATGTATTAGTGCTGCGCAATATATTTTATTATTAATTTAACAATACTAAGTTAAGAACAAATTTAATAATAATTATCAGTAACCCTACATGAGCTTGTCATATATAAAATTATATACAAAAATTAAATCTTATCTTGATAATTTGTACGGTTTATAATTAATTCCTTAAATGCCGATGAAAAATTACGTGATTTGCTCCCTAATGCCACCGTTTAACATGTACGCGAGCGTATGTGGTGTATTGGGGGGGGGGATAGAGAAGGAATAAAGAAGCAAATCCTCTGAAATAAGTAAATCCTTTGTAAATACTGTCAAGTATCTTTTATTGCATTCCAAAGCCTTCGAAATAATTTTATAGATAGCAGTGCCAGAAAAGAGCATATTTCGGAAAGATGTATATATAGTCTGAGGCAATTAACGCACTAGTTGAGCGAGACGTTCATATACGCCAGTGGCAATTGAGAGGTTAAAGTCGTACTGTAGGTTTGGCGTCAAAGTATAATATTATTGAATTCAATGCAGTGTTATTGTATGGAGTAGTACTTAAATTGATATCTCATTATTTTAACTTTCCATATAAATACATCGTAAAAAATATTGATGTTTAGTTCAATTTAACGTACTTTAGCTTCTGTCATACTTTTCGGGTAGTCTTTGGTGAAGCCAAGTTCTGGATTGGAATGACAGAGTAACGGAATGACTTTTGGTGGATCAGGCTTGAATCTACATCGCCATCTACGAAGTCCGTTATCTAATGGGCGTACAATATTCCAGTCTTGATTTTGAGTTTATTTCAAAAATATATTAAGTCTTTATATATTTTAAAATTTCTATCATTTTGTTAGCATAATTACACGTCTTAAGGAATAATTATAGTACAGTAAATTAGGAGCGTTTTACAAACCTACAACTTACTTTTGATCCATTTTAACTTGAGCGAAACATGCACACAAATACATCCTAATCATACTTACTCACCAATGCATGTTTTTCACATCACTACATTTAGAGACTATTTGAGAAGCAAGCATGTGGTAAGAAAAACATTGCATCTTTGAATACGCGGGTTGTTCCACTAAAGAGTCACATTCAGGTACTTTTTAAGCCTTCTATAAAAGAGATCTTCCAGTAAGATAGGAAAATTATTTTCACCGTTGTTCCTTTTCAGGTACCTATCAGAGACGCGGTTATAATTTCTTGTTTTTGACAATTGGGTAATGCGTAAGCGGAGAGAGCTCTTGAGATCGGAGCCTGTGTATATTGAACTAAATGAGCTTTTTGTCCATAATATAGATGATTTTATACTTTAATGGGTAAAGTAACAAAACGCATTTGTTGAAGTTATTTTATTGTTCATTGTTTCAATGGTTTTGAAAAGAGCAAAAAGTAAGCACCTGTCTTAAAGCTCTATGTTAACCTGTCATATAATTAAGTATAGCTATCATACATGAATAATTCTCTCAATTATTGTCAATGCGCAGTAGTATACAAATAAATACATGAAGGAAAATCTAGTGATACACTAAAAGTAAAAATTGACAAAGCAACCAGGAATTCAAATATTTTGACACAGATCAGTATTAAACAACATATCAGAAGGTATGACATTTTTCTTTATTTTTCAAGCCCCAGTTATAAATCTTTAACCATCCTACATGCAATCTTCCTTTTCGTTAAAACAAGCTTCATATGTATTTGATCTCGTAAAGATTACCAAAAATAAATAAAGTTAGCCATTTTTCCAATACTTTGTTGTTACATCCCTCTTCCTTATATTAGAACTAAAGGAAAGCTGTGTCCAATAATGTTATTTCAAATTTCAACTCGCATGTACATATTCATTTCGAGACATATGTAAATATATCTATTTATCACCACGTTTGTACCTGCACAATTTTAGAAGAAAAAAATTTTGAAACTGAAACAGTTGTGAACTAAGCGCTATTTGAATTCTCTTTGCCTCAAAAGACAAGAAGTTTTTCAAAAATGATATTGATAAATTACTATCACGCTAGCAAAAGACAAACAAATAACGACAGAATTTATGCTGTAAAATAAAGTTAAAGATAAGAGAATTGTGTTATTTCTTTCTTAATTCAGACAAAATTTTCCTGTAGGCTTAAGATATGTAATGCTTCTGCTGTTTTCTATCCCAGTTTAATGTTTTTCAGTTTATGATCAAAATGCAGTTTGCAATTCTAAGCACTGAAAGAAAAGGGTATATTATTTATTTTAAACATAATATTTCCTACATTTAAAAATATGCATGTTTTATGCAATTATACGTTTATGTATCATCCTAATACACACACAACAAAATTGATAAGTAATGTGTGTGTGTGTGTGTTCAATATTTTTTTAATTTCTACTATTACCCTCCATATATATATATATATATATATATATATATATATATATATCTTGTTCAAATTTTCAATCGTTAATAAAATACTTTTTATTCGTCCAATTAAAGTTCAAATACATTTTTTTTAAACTTGTAGTGGATGACACTTGATGTTAATACAGTTTTTTCAAATATTAATTCTTTAATTAAATTTAAAAGATGAATAAACAGTAACAAACAAAAATAATAGTCCTACAAGCATATGTAGAAAATAAAACCATTCGTTGTGTCCCTGTAGAGCAATGAATAGCGTGTTGGACTGCTAATTCAAAGGTCGTGGGTTCCAAATCTCTTTTGGGATGGCCTAATTTCTGAGAATGTGATTGCTTTTTTACAATACTTTTTTATTGGAATAATTAAATTTAATCAATGAATAAATAGTAACAAACAAAAAAATGGTTCAGCACCAGATATAGAAAGGAAAATGGAAAATTATTGCAGAAAAATCGCTTTTTATTTTTTCTCTTAATATTGTGATTTCTGTCATTTTTTTCTTATTTATTAATTGTAACTATTTAATAAAAAGTAGCTAAATTTTTTTTCTTCGTTGACTTAAGAAAACTTTTTTTATATTACTTGTTCATTCTAAAATTCGACAGAAATTTTTTTTATTGCTTAAGAAGTATTTCGTATGAAGTAAAACAATACATAAATTAAAAGTCTAGATGAGTGTAACTGACAACTTCGTTATTTGTATGAATTATTACGTGCAAATTGATACGTAAAAGTTATGGGATAATAATCAGTCTTCAACTCTTTTTCAAACATTTTAAAAGTCATTATATGCATGCTTTCACCAAACTTCTATTTAAGCAACGAACTTTACCTTTTAAAATGAGTAAATAAGCTTGTTTTGTCTCTTCACCAACTTCCCTGACTTGCGTAGATAATAAAAAATCCTTACTTAAGTTTTAAATATCCTCGTCAGTGAGTATCAACTCGACTAAAGTCATGTTGGTACTGATCAATCAAACTTGAAGGCCAAAGGGAAAACCATTTTTCTGCCTTTTAAAGTATCATCTTTAAGCATAAAAGACCTGATAAATATCCCTAGAGCGTGTGTAATTTCCGTTACTCTTGACCCAAATGAGCGTTTGACAATGAAATCAACCTCATCAATTTAAAATAGCTGTCACGGCGCTCGTTAACGGCTGAAGTTTCAGCGAAAACTCAACCTCAGTGTTTTTGACAAGAGAAGTTACATTTAACGAAAAGGGAGCTTTTGGTTCAAAGCCAGGGGTTGCGTTAAAGATGGCTGCAAATGTTGGCAATAACGTAATTACTCAAATGGAGTAATTTTTGTTAGATTTTCAAGGATAATTTTAGTAATAAATTGCCCGAAGGAAGTTTGTTGTAACTGAAAATACTTTGAATCTATATTTTAACGAGACTTTTTGCACCAGAAGTGTATTTGACAGGCATAGTTTCTGACCAATTGACCCCGAAATGGATGCACTAACTTGGTGTTTAGACTTTTCTCTTGATCCTTGCCTGTTTAAAAAATTTTTTTTTCTATTTCTAATGGAATGCGGATTGGTGCTTTACCATTGCAGACCTAGTGCATTTCCCGGAAGCTGGTATTTTTTTTTTAGTGCGGTAATATATAGGCGGATACCAATCGCAGCAGACAATTTTGACGTCCAGTTTTCTCGCCAGAGGGAGACACCTGAGCTTTGGAATTGACCTCTACTAGGATTTGATTTTGCCGAGAGCACCCAAGCCAAATTGATACTCTAGGGATCTTTTACATGCCGTATAATCATACGACATGGTAGCTGTCGATTTTCTGCATCTGCAAATCCACCGACTTGGGCCGGGGTCGAAACCGTAACCTTGCGTGCAGAAGGCCAGCGACAAACCAACCATGCCACCCAGTTGGCTGTTTAAAAATATTGTTATTGTAATTTCTAATATCAAAATCTAAGTACCACATTGATATACTCTGGTTAAACTTTCCAAAAATAAAGATTTTTTTTTTATCTTCAATGATAAACTTTTTGAATAGCTTAGATAGGCTGTAGTTATGCCTTTCTTCTTTACTGTGCTGAAATTTATTGTGTTTATTTGGTTAGTGCTGTAAAGTCCTCGCACTTATTCAGAAATCAGATATATTGTTCATCTTTGGTGTTTTATGATGGAGTTTGAACCTCAGTCCATCATAAAAATTTAAAGTTTGCTCAATCCCATGAATAAAAGAGGAAAGTAGTTAAATTAGGTTTAAAGGGACATGGTACGATCTAAGCAAAATTTTTTTGGTTGCCTTCTATGTGTATATACTATGTAAAATAGATTTTGCGCTCAAAATTTCATAAAAGCTAGTCATTTAATTTTTTAAGGAGGAAAATTAAAATTGAGAAGTGATTTTAAAATACTACTCCTCCAACAAAAATTTACATACACGCATGAAATTTGATTTACAAATACATCAAACTACGGTTAACAAAAGTTGGTATGGGTTTTACAATAACATGATTGGTATTCCTACAATACTTCTTTTTATGAATGGTTTTTGAAAATTCCTTAAAAAATGTATAAATTCCGAGTTCAATTATTTTTAAAAAATAAGTATTGCTTTGATTCAAAAATGCATACCAACTTTTGTTGCATGTACTATTAGCAGTAGGTAAGAAAATTCAAAGCATTAGGCCCAATAGAAAAAAAGCCTTAGCATTTTAAATGAAGACAAACTAGTTATTTTACCTTTCCGATATAAGTAAGTTTAAAGTTTTGATTTGCTATAGGAATGTAAATAAATCGAACTCAAAAGCTATAATTCTGTGTTTCTTAAGTTTAGAGCTTTCAAATTGGGTGAGGTTATAGAAAAGTATATAAAGAATACGTTAAGCTAAAGAAATTAAATTTGATTTTTTGTCAATTGAATCAAACTGTGTCCTCTTAACCTACTGAAAGAAATTTTCATATTCCTCTTTTTGTTGTGTATCGATTTCTCTTCGCGCCTTTCAACTAATTATCCCTAAATGGAAAAATGTATTCTTTGACTGATTTTTGAGAACCTTTTCCTGTGATGGAATCGTGACGCATGGAAATGATTCTTACTAAAAATCAAAATGAAACAAATTCGGTGAGGAAAATGACAGCAAATTCTTAGAAGATAGCTACAGCTTGCAGCACATTTGTGAAAGCTGTTTTTCAAAATATCTTCGTATCTTAACATTCATAATTAGGAGGTCTATACAGGTACTCGGATCCAATGCGTCTGCCTGACTTAACATGATTACATATACGTAATAATTGTTATTATTAAATTAGAGAGATTGTTTTCTCTCCCATTTGTGTGCTAATTTTGGTCACTTAGTGTAGTACTTAGAGTAAATAAAAGGTGTTGATCTTACAAAATGTCTCTTCCTTCCGTTCTCCTTCTCTCTAGCGTCAGGTCCGCCACAATGGTATATCCATCTTAAATTGTGTGGGGGTGTACATATACATAATTAATCTCTCTCTATACGTATTACCGTCAAAGTATATACTTCAGATACTTCATGAAATAGTTAGACAAGTCAGCTAAAGTGTATAATAGATGAGAAATTTTATAGTTTACCTAATGCAATAACAAGTTATTAAAAAAAAACTAATCATAGACCATTAAAGTGAAAAATATAAACAATTTCAAAGTTATTTTATAAATTAATTGATCATAAATAGCTAAACCCTCCCGAAAAATATATTTTATCCCTACAGCAGTGGATGATTAATTGATAAATAATAAAGAAAAGTAGAGCGATGATATAACTTATTTATTGCTCATATTACTAACGTTAGTTAAACAGAATGGAGGGAAAAGAATATGTTTTGCATCTATTACTGGCACAATTACCTTTTATACTCCTTGAACTTCAAGGACATCATAATACTGGCGTAACCAATAGTCACGTGGTACTTTTATCTGTGCTACTTTAGCACTTTTTACATCTGCTATCAAAGTTAATAAATTTTCACGAATAAGTGTAACACTTTTTTCCATTGTCCCACGCTTATTTAATAAAAACTCAAATCTCTCGCATTGGGTCTTTCTAATTTACAAGTTAGTATTTCATTCTTATAGAAGTCATTGCTTAAAAATAGGTTGCAAAAATATTTGTTAATGATCCAAAATGTAAAACGGTAACACATATACATCGCCTAAATTCTACATTTAAAAGCAACGAAATGAAGCTTTCACAACACACGTCGTAGCAAACCTGCTATAAGCGGATCAAAAAGGATTAAAAGCTGCTAGAATCGGTTCGGAGAACTTTCGAATGCTGTATTTCATACTTTAACGGTCACGTAATCGTTATTCTATAGAATGCCTAGTTAATCGTAGAATTCAATACTTTTATATACTTTAAGGCGATATGGTACTCTAAAAATCATCAACCTGTCGAAATTTTTTATTGGCTTATTTGATACCCCGATTCTTTATAAATATGCCAGCAAAATTTCAAAGCTTTATCTGCATTTTTTTTACCAAATTATGGAGCAATGTTTGATGCTGGACAGCAACTACCACGCCCACATTTCAGATTATCTGCTAGAAAAGAACCTGATAAAAAAATGAATTAATTATTTTTCAACTGCGCATCAATGAGACTGGCATTATATATGCAGTAACAAATCATTTCAAGAAAGAATTGTACAATTCATGCAAAAATTCTAGTTTGTAAATTATTTACTGAAGATCAAATGGATTTGGTCAAGATTTAAAAGTTGTGCGTGCTTTTTATGATATTATCATGAATGAAATTAAAACTTCAAAACGGATTCTCCCAAACACAAATACTAAATCTCATTTTGATAACTCATATAATTAAAAATCTAATTCGAAAGAATAGAAAAACTCTCCAATTTTTATATATTTGTTTTTGGGGATATATATATATTCCATGTGAGTGAAATTCAACACTTTTATTATTAAAATATTTTAAGATATTTATTTAAACAAATGCACACATATATATACAGTTCTTAGATTTTGATATATTTTACTTATAAATGGTTATTTGATTTTGCTTTCTTTCGTGTACAATATTTAACATGCGAAGGCTTTTAAAATCATGGAATAAAAATAAGATAACATGTAATGTTGAGCATTAGCTCTGAGCATGGAATTAGCTCTGAAGTGTGTTATTTATTTTTTATTATATTATTATGATAAAATTTTATGAAATATTTATCTTTCATTCGTTTTTTTCTATGTATTCATTATGGCAGTATACTGTTTAATTGTTCTACATTTGTGCAATTTTTTATGGTAAGCAGTTTTAAATAAGCTAATTAACATTTCATAAAAGTTTCAGACTGTTCGATGAATATTATATCATGCTGTTCCATGAAATGAAAACTTCAAACTCATATTTATCCATGTTGAATTTTTGTACATATACTGTTATTCAAAACCCTAAGGCTTTTTTGATAATTAAAGTATGGGTTTGAAATTTTTTATACATGTTCTGAACTGTATGTTTTATAAAACTGTGCAGGGCTGTGCATTAGCTGTAACATGTTTAGTACTTTTTTTTAAAATTTCAAAATCAAAATTAATGTTTTTTTGAGATTTTTTGGAGGTTTACTATAAAAAAATTAATAAAAAATTAAAGAGCGGCAGCAGAAGAAACCCCTTGCACAATTTTATGTAGTATATTATATGGTATTTGGAAAAAAATCTTTGAAAGAAAAGAGACATATTTAAAAAAACTTTAGGGTTTTAAAGAATGTTTAAAAAAGTTCAAAAAATTTAGATTTTACAAACATTTTTAAACAAATTAAAAATTTTTTGTATGGAATTCTTATTTCATATTAACCTTTATAAAATACAATTAAAATCAAATATCAAATATTAAAAATAAAAAAATTGTGAAGATAGAACCATATCGCCTTAAATGTGTGTGTGTGTGACTTGACCAGTTATTTCATAAAATACCTAGTTATTCTATGAAACAATGGATTTCACACTTTAACGGTAGCATATATATATATTTGTGTGTATTATATTATGCATTAATTTGTATATTCGAATATAACACGCTTTTTACAATTATATCGAAATTAGTATAAAATTTAATATTAAATATTTTTTTTTTTTTTTTTTTTTTTTTTTTTTTTTTTTTTTTTTTTTATTAATATATATATCTTATATTCGAACTAAACAATGCGTTTTGGTGCACTTAATATTTCGAAGTAAAATCTATGGCTGGCCAGATTACAACACGCGATAATTCGAAGTGATCGAATAAAACTTCAAACACTCAATCAAATCAAACACTCTCTATCATGTAGAGTCCTGTAGCAAACAGGTTTGAGCTTACATGTTTTGTGTTGTATTGTCTCTGCGTGTCTCCCCTGTAACGAAACCTCTCTGATGACCTTCGGAGTTGATTCCGATAACTCTGACAGAAGCTAAGTGTCACAAAACAAACTACGCAACTTTTTTCCTTCAAAATCATGCTGATTCGGACGTTTTTTAAGTTTCATTTAATCTAGAAAAATTTATTGACAAAGTTAGATTGAATGCTATAAAAATATATAATAGATTTTTTTGTCAAAAATAATTAATTATGTACACAATTATTCTTTTAATAGTTGTCTTTAATACATAAATGTATTCTTTTAATACAGGACTTTAACTTCTGTGTAATATTTATACTGTATAATATGTACTTTTTAAAAGTACTTCAAAATAATTTTATACATATGTACACAATTGTTGTTTTATTACACAATTTCAAATTTAAATGTGTTAGAAAAAAATTCTCTTCGTGTATTTTGGGAGTTTTTTCCAACTCTGATATTTTGATGTTTTTCATTGGTCCCTTCAACTTCGTATTATCGAGAGAGTCGACTGTATATATATTTGATTTATATAGATATTTTTGTTCCCGTCAAAGTTCAAAAT
The DNA here is from genome assembly GCA_019973975.1 of Trichonephila clavata. Taxonomy (NCBI): domain Eukaryota; kingdom Metazoa; phylum Arthropoda; class Arachnida; order Araneae; family Nephilidae; genus Trichonephila; species Trichonephila clavata. The sequence continues at coordinate 51,021 of BMAO01012422.1, forward strand.
ACTACATTATATCGGATTCATAAACAGGCATATTTGCAGAAGAATACAAAGAGAAAAAATCGTTCTTAAAAATTAACTTGCTCTAAGAATTATTTTGTTGAAAGACGAATTAAGATTCTTGTGACATAGAATGCACCAAAATCAAATAATATGCTTTCGAATTCAACTAATACAGCAATTAAATTTAACAAATAAAAATATTCCTTTCTCTGAAGACAGGTATACTTCAGAATTTGAATTCAGTTTTCCAAAAATAGTAATTTTGAACTGAGGACTTCAAAAAGAATTCTATATGCGAAGGAAGAGCTAAAGCGAAACTAAACATCCCACGCTTTTTAATTGATGTTGGAAAAGGCTACGTTTCGCATTGTTTTCAAATGGAAAAATATTTCTTATTTTAGAATTTTCAGTAGTCTCTCTTCTCTCTTTTGAAATTTTAAAAGAGGCATAATTTTCTCCTTCGCTAGTCTCTAACAAAGAAATGTTGCTCCTGTTAAAAAACTAATTCTTTTTTTGTCAGACTTTTCCATTAAGTTTATGAAAAGTACATTTTACTATTTTGATGACTGTCTTTGTTTCGTGTAAACATTTGTTGTTGAATTTTACATTCATCTTTTAAATTATGTAGGGCTTTACTTCTTTTCTTTAAAAAAACATTTATGATATTTGTTCAAACCCTATTTTCTTAATTGAAAATTTGATCTTTTAATGTAAATATATAATTTATATTCGCAAATTGTATACCCACAAAATTTTTCAATCGAAAAGTTTTAATGAAAATTCTAATCTTTTAAATGAAATATCTTGAATTTACAGAGTTGCATTACAAAAACTCATTTAATCGAAAGATAATTTTAAAATATTTTAGGATGAAAACAGGTTTGTTTTTCTCTAAATACTGTATTTTCGAAATAAAGTTGAATTCAAATTACTTCGACTTTTCTATTGATTTTTTTTATTTGCTACTTTCCATTTACGATAATATTTTAATGAGTTTTTTAGATGTTTATGGGTTAAAATTCGATTGTAAAAATGCTTACTACTTACGGAATTTTTTCATTGTTATTGTTCCCATTAAAATTTTTTTTGTAATAATATGAAGTCGATATGAGAGAGAGAGAGAGAGAGATAATGTAGCTCTTGTCATTTTGGAAAAAACAAAATTTCCTTCATGATAAATATCCTTAAAATATCCTTCATGATAAAGTCAGGCAACAATTTAAATAACCAGACGTTATTTCTATAGAACCTTCTTTTAATCATTATAGCAATAACTTTGATTGGAATAGTTAAAAATGAAAGAAAAAAAACTGGAGGCATTACGTTATTAAATATTTAGAAATAGGGTGATTTTTCAAATCTGCAAGAAGGGATATATTTTTTCTGCTATCTTTAAGTTCACTAAAATTTCAAATTGCAAGTATTTTTAAAGCAATGGATTACTGTTTGAAGATACGTAGCATAAAATATCGTTTGGTTTTTCTTTATTTGTTGTAAATTAAATGATTAATATATATATATATATATATATATTGTTGATATATATGACGAGACAAAACAAACATTGTAGATAATTCTGTAAAATTTAAATACCTATTTAAATGACATATCATTTGCCAATATATGGTAATGAAAAAAAGGAAGTTCTAATGATATATGCATTATAAAATTTATTTCACTGCGTGATGCGCTATAGTATTTGAAAAATTATAAGTATTTTAATTACTTGATTTTCTTATAGACAGTTTTATTTTTCAAAACAATTGCTTTTTATTTTTAAAATCGGTTTATTTAATTTGCATTGTTCTCTATTAATACTAAGTAAAAAGAAAAAAAAAGGTCTGTTGTGTTTCTTCGAAACTAAATCAAAACTGTTTTAGATGCTATCACACAGAGCTTCCAGTTGAATTTGAATATGTATTTGGAAATTGCATTTTGTTTCATTTATTTGTTTATACTGCAAACTATTTTGCCCTTAAGGAACATAAGTTTATGTAAATATAACGTGAAAATATCTTACAATATTCTATAATAAAAATATTTAATACTCTCAGAGAGCAAAAACAAATTTCGAACATTATAACAGTTTTTACATCAACTCATTCTTAAATTAATAGAATTTTCTGAATCTCAAAAGAAACATAAATTTATCCATATGAAATACAGTTGAGGCATTACATTAAAGAACAAAGATTTTTGTTTCCGCTATTCGAGATAATTTTTGATCATCATATTTAAAAATGTATGCGATAGTTAAAAAATTGATTTCTAAAAACTCAATCTGAAAAGAAAATAATTTTTCTTGCATAATAACTACGAATAAAGTTAATTTATAAATATTTAATGTACGTGTATGTAAAGCGTTGGACGCTAAAGATTAAACTAAAGGTGATTAATTCCGGGTTAAATTCAATGAAGTCTCTTTTTAGTGTAACAATTATTTATTAATTTAAGCTAAGTTGCGCAAGACAACACATATCACATTAGCAAAATATAATGGGCATGAACATAAACGGTTTTTTATAGCAACCACATTTTTTCCTCACCTGACCTTTACATATGTTTAATGGTCTCTGAGGGCGCTTCTTCTGGCAGGTGCAGTCAGTTACAGTTAATTCATATTTATTCACAACTAAGGATTATTCAATAATTATTGCGTATTTTAAAATAGAATTTCTTTTTTTTTCTTTCATCTTATTCTAAGGATAATAAATTATAGTTTAAAAAAACTAAACAAGTCCCTTTATAGCAGTGCCTGTTTATCCATTGGGCGCTTGGTTCCAGCTTATCCTAGGGGCCTGGATAAGCTGGAACCAGGTTTTCCGGTAATAAATTTTGATCCACCAGTGAGAAGGGGGCCTGTAGATCTTCTACTCTCAGGGCGCAAAATGAGCTGAAATCGACACTGTTTTATAGTCAATCGAACTAAGTTGTAACTTACTCTTTTAGTCGCTAAATCTGGAAATGGGATCTGAAATTAATTTCCAGATGCGGGATAGGATCTGAAAATGGGAAATCGTTAATCCTGGGGATCCACATCAGGACAATGGAACAAAATTATTAAATTATTGTATTGTCATCGGTCTGGACAAGTGAGCAAAAAATTTCAAATTAATCTGACTTTTTAAGTGAGTAAAAATTGAGTTCAAAGATTCTGTAACATACAAATGAAGCTAATAAAAGGGTGTTAAAAAAGAAATCTCATTAACATCTTAAAATAGCGTATATTTAAGTAAATGCAACAAAAAATATTTCAAAATACTCTATGAAGTTTGATATAAATATTATTCAACAACGATTACTTAAAACAGTTTTTTTTTAGAAAAGAAGCTGCAAATATATATACATATCATCATTTCACTCTTAAAGTAAACTGGAAATCGTATTAATACCATCAGATTACAATAATGGGTAAATAGAGTCTTTAATGCATGTTAAAAATAACCCTCTTTAATAGCATACTATAACACAAATCCTTTAAATAAAGATTATTTAAGCTTCACAGAATGTATAAAAAAGCTTTTAAGAAACTGTATGCAAATAATTCTAAATCGTCAAACAATTTCAACCATTATTCTTAGAGTACCATAAATTTCTACACTTAAATAGCAACAAAATTACTCTACTGCATTAGCTATTAAAGATTATTTTGAAATAAAACCCGAAAGAAACAACAAGATTAAACGTTCCATCAACTTAGTCTAACGATAAAAGAATTCTTTGTAATACCTACAGCAGCCTTCTTTCGTTAAAGATACAAATCCTCTTTAGAACAGTAGCTTAATGACAGTGTTACGGGGTAATCGATGGAGCCGTCGATGGTATGGCACTTTCATCTCCCGCCATGTCAGTAAAAGATTACTGCTGAAACAAATAGGTAATCTTCCTTCATGCCACGAGCTTTCTTTATTTTTCTCTTCGCAGTATGTTTTAATCAATAGACCCTTAATACATTGCCTTAAGGGGAAAGGATAACTTTTCTTACGTTTAATATGAGGTTGATGGATAAGTATTGTGCGAGGAAATTTGATTTGTCTTGAACAATGCATAATTTAATATCAACGAGCTCATTCGGAAGAGTGTTTTTGAAAGCGAAATTGATTAAAATTTGGATATATAACCACTGGTATCTTGAACCATGTTTATTAATTTTTCAGCACATAATTCAAATTTTTTCATTGATAGTTTTTAAGCGAGCTGTTGGTGTAAATAGTCCTGAAGGAACGAATTAACTTTATCTAAGGGAAAACTCTTCCATGAGAAAAAATAAAGATGTTATTTTTTTGTTCTGTGGTTTTCTATAGAAAATAAGGGAATTTGAGGAAATTTTAAAGAACAACAAGAGTTCAAGCTGTGTTTTGATTATAACCAATGCATTAGAAATGGTATCATTCGTTTGATATTAAATGCCATGGCTTGATAAAATTTTGAAGCCTTGTTAGATTTAACAAGCGAAATTCGTCAACGCGATACTGCAATACGTAATATATAGAAAATGTATTAAGATTTTTGAAAAAATAAGTTATTAAACAGATAGCCATGAACTAAAAAATGTTTTGACTTATTCTGGAAATTTGTAAAGGATGAATTCCGCAAAAAAGTTTAAGTCAAAAAAGTATTTTAACTTCGTATGTATATAGTATATACATATGGTTTTCTACTTGGATCCACTGCTAAGTCTCTCTAAATTACAGCTGGCCTTTACAATTTTGAAAAGTGTTCCCTATAATTTGATTTTTGCATCGAAAAGATTTAAAAATATATTCTATTTACATATCTTACACACACATATAATTGAAATAAAATATATAACCACCTACATAACATGAATTTTCATTAGAAATTTATAGTATATATTAATTGATATATATAATGATGCAATAGGAAATGTACAGTAAATGAATGAAAAAAATAATTACGAAATTTTGCCTTACTTTTCATAATTTACGTTGTTCCAGAATTCATAATCAAACTCGTAAAAGATGATTGACTTCTAAAATAATTTTCTTCGTGCCTAGATAATTTCAGGGATTCTCAGATAGAGAAATAAAACAAAACAAATCTCGATTTGAAGTAAATAGAATAAATAAGCAGTCTAGAATGAAAATGGTTAGATTATGAAAGTTTCATCAAAAGGTTTTGCCAAGCTAGAAATCATCTTAAATTTGAAGTCAAAATAAAAAAAAATTCCGAGATTAATACAATGACATTTAGTGATATGTTATCCCAATTTATGATAATGTGATTCAAAATATTAATCTTCCCCTTTAACTCTTATATGTACCGTAAAATCGAACGTATAGCGCGTACCTATACTTTCAAGCTGCATTTTTTAGTTTTGAGATATATTCGCCGTATAACGCGCACCCCCTTTTTTATGAAGGAACCGGCAATGTGCGCTAGCAATGCTTATTGCGTTTAAAGCCATTTGTTCGAAGTATTATCCAAGGATTTTGAAAAAAAAAATAGTTTATGTCTTGAAAAATAACCCTTTAAGTTCATAATGTATGGCATTTCTTTCAAATAAACAATATTCCGATCTTTGTCGAAGTCTAACTTTCTTTATGCCATTTATTTTTTTATTTTCGAAGCTATCATTTTTATACCCGGCGTATAACGCGTACCCGTAAATTTTGATATTTTTTGTGTTAAAAGTGCGCGTTATACGCCGGATTTTACGGTATTTTTAACAGCTTCGGATGATAAATATATATCACCATAAAAAGTAGAAATTGATTGAACAAATAAAATCATTCTTATAAAATAAAGTAGTTCAAAATTAGAAGGAATCTCATATATTATATAATACATTGCATAATATAGAACAGAAAATCAAGCGTTATAATAAAGAAATAATTCCAATAAAAGAATATGCAGTGTGTTCAGTTAAATTATTTTTGAAAAATTCATATCTAACAGAATTCCTAAATGCTTGTCAACTAAAAAGCAAATACAGTTCCCAGTTTCTGTTTTATTTCACTGGATAGTATGTCAACTTTTGCATCGTTCGTACATAAGTATGGAAATAATGATCGAATTCTTATTGAGCGAGTGAATGGATATTTTTACCAACTATTTTCTTGTTAATTTGCTGATACATCTTTTCGATCTTTCGTTGGAGTAATAAAGATGTTTGTTCAGCAGATATAAATATCTGTATGAGAAGAATCTTTTAATATAGAGATGGAGGATGACAACAAATGCCATACTTCAACCGTTGTTTCTCTAAACATGGATTCCTATTTCCCAAAGAATGGAGAGAAGTATGTTGGAATCTTTTCCGTGTTTGGTCTGTAAGTGGCCATGTTTATTACTTCTTCAATCTCCGACAGAATGGCAATTGTTTGCCTCTAAAAATGGATTTTTCGGGTTGATTATATAAATAATGTGATAGCTCATAACTTCATAAAAACTTTGTTATAGACCAATAAATATTAGAAATCCAATATATTTAATCAAATAACTTTTCCCCCTCAGTCTGACTTTAATTCTGCAATTCTTCTAGGTCGTGGAATTCCATTAAAGATGAGAAAAATACACGAAAGTTTCGAATGTTATATTTTAACAAGTTATAAATTGATTAACGATATATTAAAGCAAAAGAAGAAAAATCTAAAATAAACATAATTTTCTGATTAAGCAGAAAAGAAGCAACACTTTCTATACTTCCTGAGAAGGAATATTTTTTTTTTGAGACTCTAGGTAGACTCCTTGTGTGCCAACAAGTATAACACAAGGCTTACAAACGTAAGTCTATACTCGATCAATAGTGGTAGGAAGTTTTAAGTAGAGGGATACAAGCACAAATGGGAATCAAAAGGTAAAAAGAAACAAGAATGGATGCAAATACAATAAACACAGAACAAAATACAAGATTGCTCACATGCAAAAACGGAGACATTCAGTAATTAAAATTATACAATGGTGAAGGTTTGGAAACACATGTGTGATCAGAATAAGATTTTCAAAATACAAATGCATCAAAAGCATACATACACATAAATACTTAAACATATGCACTTGCAAATATACACATATACATGCGCGTACAATAAATGTTAGCAAACACACAAAAATAATAATAATAAAATTTTTTTAAAAAATTAGAAATTACAATCTAAACAATACTGGAAAAAATGCTATCAATATATGCACAAAACGATGTAAAAGAAGATTTGCTCTAAACAAAGGCAGAGAAAGGGAGAGGCCACGCTGTATTGTTCTTTTGTAGGCAATTTATACGAGTACGTCTTTCGGAAGAGAATTTAGCACAAGCGAGTATCTCAGATGCTTGACATTCTGGACTGTGTCACTGGAGCAAGAACACTGGTCAGTAGACGACATATTGAAGCGTTTTAAATATGCTTTAAAGTTTCCATGCCCATTTAGAAACTGGGTAAGTTTAAAATTAGGATGGAAGTGTTAAGCCTTTAAACGTCTCTAAGTAGAAAGAATAAATTCCTTGGTGAAGTACGCATTATTTGATATTTGATATAATTTTTTCCACTCAGAAATAATTTCTTCCTTAAAAATATTGTCAACCAATATTACTCAAACGGATTTATCTTGTGTACGAACGATTTTAAACTCAAAAAGATTTGTAACTTTCTATATTAGTTAGTTTCCCCTTATACATCTTAACTTATTTTTTTATAAAAGTTTTAAATATGCTAAAGGTAAAGTTTAGTTTTGTTTTATCTTTCAAGCTGAAATTCTTAAAAATTATTGAATTAAAAAATTTCAATTAAAAAATTCGAAATAAAATTAGATTTTATAATGTAATATAAAAAATATCATACGCTGCTTTAAGATTTATAGGAAAACTCTACAAATTATGAGGAAAAATTGTTTCGAAAATTGATTACCTAGAAATGATAAACGAGCAGACAAAAAAAATCTTTGTAAATACAATATCAGAATACATTACACATTATACATTCCGATTATGGTAGAATCCAACAAAAATTGAATGCGTAATCCCATTGTAAAACATTTTTATTAATTAATCCGTTTTGTAATATTTTATACATTAAAAATTATCAAAGTCTATTCAATGCGAAATAAATCGACATAAATATTAGACAAAAGGTGAAAAAATTAAAAATGAATTTCTGATTTATCTTGGTTTATTTTATTTTTTTATTTATTTATCTTTTCTTTCCTTTATTCTTTTCAATGGCTTGAATTCCCCCTGTATTTTCCTAATCTTAAAAAATATCTCTTCTTATCGCAAAAAGCATAATACAGTTGTGGCAACTTGTGCCACATAATCTTGGTAATCCCTACAAAAGGAAATTTTAATCACCTCTTCAATATCCGATGAGGAAATTCAAACAGTTAAAAGAGAAGTAATTAATTATTTCATTTGGCAAAGTGGCAACGATAATTTTTGTACCGATTTATTTTTATTCAACCGATTGCTGAAAATAACATTATCGTCTGATTTTATATTTGTTGTTCCAGTGGTTGTTTTACATGTTACGTGTTTTAGCGTGAAGATGGAAGAAAATTTGCTATGTCTGTTTTTGGATATGAACAATATGAGCCTTGGAATAAGAAAAAAATATATTGTTATGGTTTTATAAAGATTAACATCTTTTAAACAATACAATACATTCTTAATCATAACATGTCGTACCATTAGCAATATTTTGCAATGAGTATTTTGTTTAAAAATAGCAATTTTTATTAAAACATAAAATATAAGTTTATATCTACGGTTAATAAATGTTTTAGGTATATTTTAACAAAAGTACTCGTTTTTTTGCCCTAACACAAAAACAAAAAGAAATGATATACACCATCCACCGAATAAAATAAAAATAAGCTTCATATCAGGCGAGTGCATCACTTCAAAATGTATTATCAGACTAAAGCGTTACAATAAATACTTTAAAAGCAAAATAATCCTGTCTCTTTTTCAGCAGTAGAGTCAAAAACACTCTCGGATAAAATTTCTCTTTCCAAAATGGAAGAAAAGAGCTACTGAAATCTGTGCTAGAAGTAATAGTAGCAAGAATAGATTCCAACTCCACGGGAAATATATCCAAGACAATGGGAAAAATCCACAGAAAGGAATTTAATATCCCTTCTCGCGATACGTAGAAATAAAAAGCTTTTCATTGTGCATTCTGTGCTCGTTTCAAATAAACAGCTAAAGAATAAATGGATTTGTTCGTGAATCGACGTAATACGGTTTCGCAAAGAATTGTGGTATTAGATTTAAAAATCGATACTTAAGGGGAATAAAATTCGAAAATAACTTCCATGTATTCTTGTCAGAACAATAGCGAGTGACAAGGGAGGGAAAATATCGTTCAAATTGAGTTTACATTTACCCTCGACACCAGAAATCCAATTATAATGAAGTAGGCAGTTTTTGATTCGAGATAATGGAATGAAGAAGGATTTATTTGATGAAAATTAATCGACGAAAATTCTGCTGAAAAAGAAAATTCGAATAATGATTTAGATTCCTGGGATAATTTGACATCGGCTTGCATCGAATGTAAAAGCCAGCGTTCATTTCCCATGATGTTTCGATATGAAGGTTTTAAATTAATTAATTTTTACGCATAATTAAGCTGAAAAGGTGATTGACTCGGTGTTGATTGGGTAATGAACTCCTTTTTTATCATTTTCATTCAAGCTGTTGGTGCCTAACGACATTCGGAACCGTTATTTTGAAAAAGTGTATAAATGAATAATATTTTTTTACTGTCAGTTGAATGAAAAAATGCATATAAAATTGTTTTTAAAACATTATTGCAATAAAAAATTATTTAAAGGCAGTATTTTGGCAAAAAATGAACTTAGAAAGACCTATTTTCAAATAATCCTCCTTTTATGAAAAATGCTTCTATAATATTAATATTTTCCTCATATATCCATATATATATCCATATATAGCTTCAGAGACAAAACTGAAAGTTCTGAAAATTCACATTATTTTCAGAGTTATAATCCATTGAAACAATAAAAAAACTGGTGTTTTTTTTAAAATTTCTTTACTCTGATGTATTAAAATATGAGTAAATCCGCTTCTAAATAATATACAGTCGACTCAGTAATTCGAAGTTGGAGGGACCAATGAAAAACTTCGAATTATCAAGAGTTCGAATTACCAAGAGGGTAAGAGAAAAAACTCCCAAAATACACGAATAGGAATTTTTTTCTAACATATTTAAATTTACAACTATGTAATAAAACAACAATTGTACATATGTATAAAATTATTTTAAATTATTGAAGTGAAACTTCTTTGCTCACGGAGTGAATGGGAAATTTGCCCAGTTTTGCGTAACAATGAAAAAGCGAACGGAAGTAGTGATTCCCCCCTCATCCCCCGAAACGTCGCCATGGTGAGGAGATAGCAAGCGGGAGGAAAAGAGAGTGGGTGACTTACGTCATATCCGTGAAAAAGTTGGACGATTGCTAAGGTGGTTTGGAGTGGGGCATCTTGTATTTGGACTGAAGGTGCTTAGGTATTGGAGATATTAAGTGAGTATGCGCTACTCGTAACGAACTCGTGTAGCGTATTTTCGTACTTTTTATGAAAAAACGTGCCATTTTCAACAAATAAGCGCACCCAAAATATTACCATTATATCGCTCTTCCTGTTACGGGAGTGTCCGGGACATTGTGTATATGTCACAAACGTTCACGCCAGAATCATTACGGATAACGTCTTGTAAACAAACGCAGTGACTTCTGTGAGTGATGCATTAAGTTTATATTATTAATTTTTATTTCCATTGAATTAAAATTAATTCTGGTCAGAATGCTAGAACAAATGCAAAAAGAGGAAAAAAGTTTCGTGAAAGGGAAAAAAAAAAGGAAAACTAGCAGCAAGTCCAGGCGAAAGTCTATATATCACCAGGTAGTTCTATCGCAGCTTTTATCATCTTTATCCATAAAGTTTTAGTGCTGTACACATCAGAGACTGCTGCAATCATTGGATCCGATGATGATTAAAAGCCGATTATCTTAACTGGAGACTCTAATGTTATAATTTTGCTTCAGAAGAAGTAAAGCCACTCATTGAATTCTTGAAACAGACATTGAATTTGGCAATGAATACTAATTCTAGAGAAGGAAAAACAATATACGGAACCACGATTGATGCAGTTTTCTCACATTTTCTTGATTGACTACATTCGAGGATTTTTATATCCTACTTCAGTTACCACACACCTATTGTTTCTTTCTAGGAAAATGATGATGCAGAAAATTGAATAAAAATATTTTCATACAATAAATGAAGTTCGAATTTTATTTGATTAAAGTAAGTTCTCTCAGCAGTTTAATATAATTAGATGTATTCCTGCATTTACGACCAACGTCGCCAAAGAAGTTTCACTTCTATCGCGTGGCTTTCCACGTTTTCTTTTTTTTTTAAAGTAAATATTATGCAGTATAAATAAAATACAGAAGTTAAAAGTCTTTTTTTTTCAAGAATGCATTTATTTATTAAAAATAATTATTAAAAAGTAATTATTAATTATAAAAATAATAATTATTTACTAAACATAATCATTAATTATTAAAAATAATTATTAATTATTAAAAATAATTATTAATTATTAAAAATAATTATTAATTATTAAAAATAATTATTAATTATTAAAAATAATAATGAATTATTATAAATAATAATGAATTATTATAAATAATTATTAATTATTAAAATAATAATGAAAATTAAAAATAATTATTAAAATAACTATTAATTATTAAAATAACTATTAATTATTAAACAATTCTTAATAAAAATAATTATTGATTATTAAAAATAATTATTAATTATTAAAAATAATTATTAATTATTAAAAATAATTATTAATTATTAAAAATAATTATTAATTATTAAACAATTCTTAATAAAAATAATTATTGATTATTAAAAATAATTATTAATTCTTAACAATAATTATTATTTTAAAAATAATTATTGATTATTAAAAATAATTATTAATTTAAGTTTTTCACTCAGCTACGAAGTGTACTTAATAGTGTCGACGTTGAGAAAGCCCCTTTCGCCTAATCAGTCCTCTAAAAAAAAAATTTGACCATTTTTTTTTTATCATTTTCCTCTACCGCTTCTTTTCCTTTCACTTTCCACTCCATATTTCTTACCTCTGGAACCCCACTTTCATACCCCTCCAAATCTCTTCCATACCGCATTGGAAATAAAATCGTTCCGCACTCGGTTCCAACACCATTGGTTGTCCCCAACACCATTGGTTCTTCAAGGAAGGGTCCAGTTCGGCCCCTGTTCTCTTTAGTGCCACATACTATAAGTCGCACAGATGAGCCATAACGCGACATGTCAGCCCGACACAAGATACACAATAGCAAATCATTCTTTCTGAACACTTGTGTAGCAAGGCCATGTGCTAAACGAAAGATATGTATGGTTTACAACAGGTGCGGCCAGTCTATTGACCACTTGAAGAAGGAAAGCAAAAAAAGTGTCTTTTCCGCTGAGGAACCGATAAATAAAAAGAAGGGGTAGCAGACAGATGGTTATCAAAGGGGCTACGCTCAGGAGAGACACGCAGAGACAATACAATACAAAACATGTAAGCTCCTGTTTTCTACAGGACATGTTAGTAAATGTTCCAACTGTCTAGAGTTTTATAAGATAACTTCGAATTATCGCGTGTTGTAGTTTGGCTAGCCACAGATTTTACTTCGAAATATTGAGTATACCAAAACGTATTGTTTTAGTTCGAAATATTAAGAGTTTTTCTGAGGAGAGAACATATACTTCGAATTAGCGAGTGGTTTGTATTATCAAAGGTTTGAATTAGCGAGAGGTTTGTATTATCAAAGGTTTGAATTAGCGAGAGGTTTGTATTATCGAAGGTTTGAATTAACGAGAGTCGACTGTATTTAAGAAATTCTAGCTCCGTCTCTGTTGAGAGTCCTTATCTACAAGTAGGCAAAACGTTATTATTATAGAAGTACTTTTCATAACAGTAGAGTGTTTTGAAACTCTGCCATTCTTTATTTTTTTTTTGCAAAAATTGCATCGAAAGAACTTTTTTTTTGTATTAATATTACATTAATAATAATATCTTAAGATATTATTTCTTGAATAATATCTAAAGACAATTTTATATCCGTATTCTGATTCAATAACTTTTTTAAAGTTACCTATTAATGCGCTTTTTCAAATTCATCGTTAGGAATGACCGTCTTTGATTAAGAGAAACAAAAGGAAATTGTGTCTACTAATATAGAAGTATTTTTGTACGAAAACTATTTAAAACAAGCTATATAAGAGGAATAATTATGCGTTCCCATTTATTTTGCTCAAAGTATATTATAATTATTTTTGGCATTGTATTACAAACTCTATTGTGTAATTATTTGATATTCAGGAAAAAATTATAAAAATGTAACGCAATAGTTTATAAGAAATAGTTAATTAATAGTGCCTTATAAAATCAATAAATGGGTTTAATTAATTTAAGGTATCCAAACACGTTAAAATGACCAAATTCGGTCAAGACATATTTAAATTTTTTTAAATATTTTTTTTTATTGAATAGTGCTATCTTTTGGCTTTACAAAGCATACTATGCTTTCTTTCTACGCTACCTAGAGGCCAAGTTACAATCAATTTTATAAAGTTAGAAAAAGCAGAAGTGGGTCTTTGATCTACCAGAAGTGAGCATTTTAATTGCTCAAAATCTATCATTGCGATTCTGATAACTCAAAATGTTACAAATGTATTTCTTATTGTATGAATACTTTTTGAGTAATGACTTGTTATTTAAACAACGGTCTCAAAAAGAATGTCACTTTTCTTGTAAATTTTACTCAATGTGCTCTAAAATTTTCAAATTTTAGCAAAACATTAAAATTTTAGTATATTTTCTAGATATGCATCTAATTTCTTTTAGTAATACTTTTTACGAATATAAGTTTATTGCTTTTTTGTCTAATTACATTGAAGTTTTTCAAAAATATTGCTTAAATTAATATAATTGTGATTTTTGTACAATGTAGGTAATATATTTTAAGTATTAAGAGTATATAAGTATTGTTTTTTAAATATTAGTATTTGTTGGTATTGAGTCATAAAAAGCAGTTATAATGTTTAAATATGCAATTTTGTTAAAAAGTACTCCGAACGTGTTCGGATACCTTAAAATATTTTAAAGTACGCCTATATAAAAGCTTTAGGAGCTTGAATAGATGTAATAAATTTCTAGAAAATGAAACAAATTTTAAATTTGTGCTATAATTACATAACTTAAGTCTTATTTCTCTGCCATCTTCCAAAGCGTTCACAAATTCATCATTTATACGCGTATCAAACGCAAACTAGTGTTGTTCATATCTTTAAAAACCATAAGAATCGTATATGAAGAAGGTAGTATGATCGATTTTATATTTCATATCGATTATTTAGCTCGACTTTAAGTGGCATGTTAATGTAATTTATGAAAGGCGACGGAGTAATAATACTTTAATACCTTCCAACAGCTGCTGTCCTTGTTATCGAATTTGTGCACTTATTTTAAAGCTTTGTTAAATTTCAAGAAACACCTGAATAAATTTCGTAGCCAGACCTTGTATTCTCCAATAAACCTGGTCATGTTGCTGCCATAAACTAATAATCGTTTAATATCAGACTGATAATTAATGTTATTCAAGGAAACATAGGAATTTTACATTAAAGTTTTTGTAATTGCCTTTATAGCAAAATTTTAAATTCATTAATAAATTTGACAAAATTTTATTGGAAATTGGAAACTTTTACCACATTTACAAATAATTTAATGTGAGAATCTTTGTATTCAAAGTAAAAAAAAAATCCTTTTTCAAGTGGTATTAGTCAGGGTTCTTTTTATGTGAAGAAAACTGATAAATTCTAAGTGAGAATAATTTTATAGAAAAAAAAATGTTCCATTTAACATGTTTCTTATCCCAGATGGTGTTGCTTAGCTACACACATACGCACACACCGTCTCAATAAAACCAAAGACCACCTAAAAAATCGAAAAATAAAATAGGATTTCCTCAAGCCTCGTCGATAGTAAAATTCAAACAATTAAGAATATGACTGGGGGAGGCCTAATCAGTCTCGCACCTATGACACTCTGGAAAGACTTTCCGGTCCTGTTGAAAAGTAAGAAAGCGCCACTAAAAAAGCGTGATAGATCTGCTGATTAATAGGAATATTAAGTTGGTGACACCAACGAGGTTTTTTCCCAAAGGGGTGTCCTTCTAACATAATAATTATAGTCTCATGTGTACTAATTTATTGCACTAGGCTTTTAAAATTCAGAAGTCTTCAATAAACATGTCATTTCACTTAAGCAGTAATTTAAAACAATTTTACATTGTTCTCTCGGTAGTTTGGAGGTGAATAGGGTTAGGGCACCTCCAGATACCGCCCGGGGTGTCCTCCATAAAAATTGGACAGAAACGGAGTCAAAATGCACTATCACCTGCATGGTACTCAAAGATGCTGCCTAAATGACAGACGTAATCTAGCCCCCTGCCACGAAGAATTTCGTGGCACTCCATGAAACACCGTCAATCGGGTTGTATTAGCTACAGCAATCAACTCAAATCAGATTATCGTAATAATTTTGTAGCTTATTTTTATCTGAAAAAATTTACCTAGATAATCCAGTGGTCATAGGCTCGGCCTCTTCTTTTGTCAATGATAGTCAAGTTAAACAGTGTGTTCAAGTCTTGATTCCATTAAAGATCAATTTTGGGGAATAATGGAATCTTTTTCATGTTAAACACAGTTGACATGGCCGCTTTTAGGCTTAGACACGCTAGGCACTTGGCTAGGGCGCAAACGATTGAGGCGCCAAAAACTGGAGGGCGAAAAAAAAAAAGAAAACATTAAAATTACAGCGAACGTACGCCAGCTACGAAGATAGTAAAGCTATAAAACGATGAAAAAGATGATAATTACCAATTTGAAAGCAGTTCATACGTAATTGCTAACGATTTCATTAATTTACTGTACTAATTTACAAAAGGGTGGTTAATCGTTTCGGGATGTTGTAAGCAGGGACGTCATAAGAGTTCTTGAGGCGCTGGGCCCTACTCAAAAGTAGGTTGTAACACAAAATCAAGCCCTGGGACCCTGCAAAGATGTAAGCTCTACCTGTGAACCTTAAGAGTAGACAGTAGATAGCATACATTGTCAAATACTCGTACAAACAATAACCCGAAACAAATAAATGTGCATGCCTTACAATCTCACGAGCTGGCTCGACCGACTGCCGCCTTTTGACTGAATGAGTAATGATGGTGTATGGTGTAGGTTTAGTCCTGTACGTGGACTACAGTCATCAGATGTAGTCAGTTGACATGTTGTCCGAAATTTCCAGTTTTAAGAAGAAAGCAACCAGAAGTAACATTTGATCTTTGAAATTATTCGAATTATGATCTTATTAAGGTTGAGTCGAGAGCGGGATGAGTCCCCCATTGTGACTGAGGCCCTGAGCCCGGACCAGTTGACCCATTCCTTAAGGCGTCTCTGGTTGTCAGGTAAGAAATGAACAAGAGTGGCCAAACCATGCCCCTAAACTTCCCTTACGGCTGCTGGTTGCCGGTCTGTGACACGGTGGGTTAATAGATGGTGGATAATGGAAAGACTCTCCAAAAAACAAAAACAAAGAAGAAGAAAAGAGTAAGAATCACAAGAGCCACCCCGAACCAAACCTGGCAAGCAGTGGCGTAACAGAGAATATTAGGGATCTCCTATAAAATCAAGGTTTGGGCCCCAAGCTAGATCTTACAAAGGAATGCGTATTCGGCGTCAGTTAAGCTTTGGGTCCCCTAGAATCCTGGGCCCCGTTACGTTACGCCCCTGCTGGCAAAATAAAAACTGAAGGAGGAGGATGCTCTGGAAATAGTGCGGGGCGGGGTAACAATTTGAAGTGCCTAGGGCCCAGGGAGGTTAAAAACGGCCCTGGCAGTTGAGTCTCAAATAGTATGATGTGAAAATTGAGAGAGTATAGAGTTTATTCTGAGGTGCTGTATTCTTTAAAATTATGGAGACCGTCTCTGAACAACTTCATGCTGCTCTATATTGCGAGTCTAATTTGAAATTTACAAATTTACCACGTTTATGCTATATTTTTTTAGATGAAAGATATTCTGCGCAAAGAATTAACTATGCTCTATAAATATGGATTTACAATTCTCTTTTATTGATTATTTAAATACTTAATTCTTAGTGACGCGTATATAGAACAATATAAATATTTTTATTGTTAAAAGACATGGAGCCCCCCTATGAGCTAATTTTTTTATAACTTTTAAAAATTAAACTAAACATGAGAATAAATCTGTGATGTATAAAATATAGAAATGAGCAACATAACAATTCTACAATTGCGTGTGATTTCAATAAATCAGATAGTTTGTGTAAGAAAATGCAAGAAAAAAATTCGCAGATTTTTTTCCGTTTCTCTTTGAACTTATCCATACAGAGCCTTATACAAAGAATCAGCTCATCGAAGGCGATTCTTCCTCTTCCTCAAAAATAATAACTTCGTCTTTAAAATATAATTGTTCATTACAGATAATGTTTTATTCTAGTATCATTCTTAATTCCATATTAAACTATTTATATCACTGAATTGAAATTATTGCTTTTGGTTAAGTCTAATGGACAAATAATTTCAGATATATTCTCTTGAAGCCTGATATATTTATAAAAAAACATATACACAATAGAAAAAAATCTTACCTTTTACTAATTTTATGGATTAATTCTGGAAACAAGTTTTAAACTTTGGTAAAAATTTTGCAAAATAAATTCATTTTAAACCAGTTGTAGGATGTAAAAATGATTCCTCTACTTAATACCTTGTTACATTGTTGCTAGATTTTTCAGTCTAAAAAAATGATGTAGAAAATAAGCTGAACATTTCGAAATAAATTATGATTCTCTTTGCTAAGTTTTATTTGATTCATATCCACATCAGTGTTTCCAAGAATATTTTATTATCCAAACAATCTATAATAATAGAATTTTGTAAATAATCTTTTTTTTTACAGCATACAGATAGAATTCTTTGTATTTCCTTTGCTGTTAATTTTTCCACGGGATGTATTTTGCTGAATTTTCTATAAGCAAGATAAATAAATAAATTTTTTAAACCTAACATCGAAGCCCATTTTTTTTCATTATATTTGTAATATATTGCCTGGATTAAAAAAAACAACTCTTTAAGCACAAAATCGTTCCGTTTTTACAGAATAGATGGCGCTACATACCAAGAATCTGATAAAGAAAATAAATGCTAAGAATTATTCTTCAACAAAAAAGTTTTTTCCGTCGCCTTTTGTAAAAGCAGGCGAGCGTTAAAGATAAAAAAAAAAAAAAAAAAAACACGCACAAAAACATGCAGAACTGAAGTATCGATTCGAATGCATAGATTCTGATTGAAGTACGCTTCCCATTTTATTTATTTGTTATTATGTTCTTTTTCATGTTGTTCGGAATAAAGTCGTGGGTGGCGTAGGCGAGATGTATTGATCGCCAAGAAGAGTAAGCTGTTTCTCCTGTTACCCGCCAACTTCAATACGCTAACAGATACTTCCCACGCCATTTCACTTTTTACTGATTCTTTTTTTTTCCGCCGAAGCACTCCATGATATTAAAAATTTAAGAAGATTTGTAGATATATATATCATACACTTCTTTCAGTTTTCTTGAGGTACAGGGAAAAGATATTTGGTGTTTTTATATTTCATTTTTCTGTTTTGGCAGCGAGAATATGTTTAATTCTTTGGATCTGTCTGGACAGATATGGATGCAACCGAAAACTAAGATTATTGTCAATATCAAAAGAATTTCTCTCTCCTTTTCCATATAAATCAATATCAGATTTCTTTTTCGAACGTGTTTATTTCTTCAAAAGAAATTATTGGAACATATTTCGCTCGAACATCTATTTGTACTCTGTAGTAACGTTATTATATCTGCAGAAAATATATAAACTGTGTTCTCTTTTTATGTACTACAGCTAAAATTTTATATTTCATAAAAAAAATTTGAAAAAAAAAAACTTTTGAAGATTTGTTATGCATGTTCTTTCAAAATTGTTTAATTTCTTTTTTTTCTTTCTTTTTTTTCTCTTCAAATCTACTATATTCTGGAAACTGGTACAACATATATATTCGAAAAAATAAATGTATTTTTGAAAATTCCGAGAATTATTTTCAAGTTTTATCTTTTTTTCAAGTCTTTCTCTGCAAAATGGGATGGAATCTCGGAATGCACTCTCCGACAGAATTAAAAGATTCCAATATTAATATAAGTTCTAACTATTATAATACAAGCACAAGCCTGACTATTATAATTTTTTTACAATTATTTCTTTGTTTATAATTATGCTGGAAATAGTTTTCATTTTAAAATACCAATTTTAATAAAAACCATTAAGCATTAAAAAATATATACATGACTAAATTTGCAAAACGTCGTACTATACAACGATATAAGCAATAATCAATGGTACCTACGTAAAAACATGTCAAATATGCGTTCTATATATCAATGAAAGTAATAATATTAAAGTATTTTAATGTATAAGGTTTCTATTCAAAGTACTTGTAGCGGTATTTCTTCCTCATTTTGGTCGAGGTGCAGATCTCACTGATTGTTGAGGTTCCTGAGGCTATCCGAACGCATTAAAGGTTGAAAAATCATCAAATCGGACTCGAAATAATAATAAATAACACATCACTCAATAAGTCCCGAACCTAACATATAGATAGCGCTACCTTCTAATTTTCTTTAGTCTAACCTAGTAGTACTAACTTTCAAACGGCACGTGTCAAAATTTCGTGATAATAACTTGTTTAGTTGAAAAGTTACTGTGGTTTTAATGAAGCAACTTTTGTTTGCTTAGAAACTATGGATGAAAAAGAATTTTGTGTATTAACATTGCTTCGTGATGGAGAAAAATACTGTTCAAGCAAAACAATGCGCTTCGAATTACTTTCCCATCCACCGTACAGTCTAGATCTTGCCCTCAGGGGCTACTGACTTTTTGCAGACCTTAAAAGAATGCTACTGGGAAATAGGTTTGGCTAAATTAAGAAGTGATTGACGAAGTTGAAGCCTTTTTTGAGAGCAAAGACAAATCGTTTTACGAAAAAGGTATTAAAAAATTTGAAGAGCGTCGGGCTGAATGCACCATTCTTCAAGTGGAGTATCTTGATAAACAAAGCTTAATTTTGCCTAAAAGTTGTTGTTTAATTAATTAGGCCCGGGACTTATTGAGTGATGTATTAGATATTCACAATAAATCACTTTTGTTAATTTAAGCGTTATAACTTACGTTATAAGTCAGGATATGCAGACAAGACAACTAAATAGTAAGATATAACGGTTACTTACCTGAAATAAGGTGTAACCTTTGAAACTCGCCGAAGAGAAATTCTCCGATATCTTCTAATAATTATTAGAATTCAGGTACTCACTAGTGTAGCTTTTTTGTCTACATAACGATTATTTGCTATCTCACTGACTATTTATATCCTATTTAGTAGTGACATTCGTTTTCGGAATGTAGTTGTTCTAGGTCAAAGTATTAATTTTGCTGGGCGGGAAAAAATCGAGCTAGAGGGGATATACCTCGTGGACTGCTCATTGTTACAGGTTTCGATAGAGAAGAAACTAAATATAATTAAATTTTCTGTCACTATTTTTTTTCTCCAGTTCCATATGCCTAAAACAGTTCCATATGCCTAAAAACCCTCAAATTTCAAACTTTGTTGTCGTTGTGTTTTAGAAATGGGGGATCTAGATTTTTATATTTTGTTCCAATATTTTTCACTTAGTGCCCTCAATAATATTTAGAAAATATCTATAAAAACACAGGTATGTATCCAATAAAATATTTCATCTATATATTCCTCAATAAAACTAATTCGAATTTATTCACGATCTCGTTTAACAGTCCAAACATTGACAGCAACCATAAACAAAGAAAAAACTCACGTCGTTGGAGTTGTGAATAATTTCACAGCTTCTCTCAGATTAAGATTATTCAGGATTACAACAATGTTCATAAAACTTCCAAAAATTCAAATATTAAATTTTAAATATACTTTACCAAACTTATACATCTTATTAGAGAGGATATATATCTCGTTACGAAGGATTGCCTCCTGGCTATATGCAGAAGTTGATTAAAATTCTTTAATAAGTATAATATTCCGATCTGTAAGACAGGCGTTGAATATTTATAATTTAAAATACTAGACAGATGAATATAGCATCGATGCCCTCTTACCTTCCTTGTAGGAACCGGCCATTCAACTGATAAAGCTACTTATATTTTTAAGTTATATACATATATTATACTAGCTGGTATACCCGTTCTTCGCACGGGTGAATTGAAAAATTAAACAATGTAGATTGAAGGATAAAGAAGTTTTTAATGTTATTTTTACGTGAATTACAAATTAAACAAAACAAACTAAAAAAAACTTTTTACATATTTCAGCTGAACTAAAAAACCATATTTGTTAGATTTTAAGTCTGTAGATGTAATAGCTGATAAACAGGATTTTTTTTTATTTATAACGCCCTGTAAATCTGTTGTGGGTCGATTTTTGAAAACACTTTCCTAAGCTGATCTATGCTCAGCAAAAGTAACACATTGTTACAAATTTTGTGTAATGAACTCTTAAAATAGTGTAAATAATTTATACCTGGATGTGTAATACGTTAATATTACTTTCTGTTGTATTTATTTTGTGTTAAAATTGGAATATTCACAAGCAACGCCGTTCCTTTACATAACAATGGCGATTCAATGGAGAGAGAGAGAATATTAACGTCGCACTGATTAGCAACACGAGAATTTTGGCGACGGTCCGCGTAACTTTGAACATGGTCAAGTGACGCGGACGACACCTGAGCTGGCACCCCCCTCTCCTAACTACCACGCCACACCACGGAGGACGTTTGAGCTCTCGACAGATTTAACGTGCATCGCTCCCCTACACGGCGGATCTTTAGTGGTACTAGGATCGAACCCATGACATGCTAGCCATGATCCGATGCCTTGACCACTCGGCCACCGCGGCCGCGGGATTCAATGGAAATATAGGAAAGTATTGGCGATAGAGCCAAGTAGGCATCGTTTTTGGTGACCCTGTTGGCAATTTGGCGATTGATTGAACGGTGCAGAAGTTGATATGTTGTATCACCACCTGATGGGGGGCTGCAACAAAGAGGATAGCCCAAAAACCTTCTCCACAAAAAAATATTTATACATGCCAATTTTCATAGCGATCGGTTGGACGATGTTGGAGTGAAGCGATTTCATGTATACTAACATCCATTTTTATACATATAGATGTTCTATAATTAAATCAGCAAAGTTCTAAAAGACGCAATAATGAAATAAATGTGTACTTGTAAATTTTTAGTGATATTTCTGCTTTCCCTTAAATTTTTTAAATCTTTTTTTTATTAAGGTGGAGATGCTTCAGAGGTAGAAAATCCTTTCTACAATGGACAAGGTGGGACATCGTATTTAGTGCCAGGAACCATTCGAGCTCTCATAGAACCTGGTTCAAACCCCGGAGATGGGTATGTTGTCATTGTGCCAGCTCAAAGTGGATGCGGTTGTGATTATCTGTGCGTCTATCTGGATCTTGACAACATGGCCTATTACTGTATTTGTCCACCTCATCTCACTATAAACATAGATGGATACTCGTGTAATGGTAAGTTTTGCCATCACATTTGCTTGTTAGTAGCATATTTTTCAACAAAAAAACGAATTAATTATTAAGCGCATATATATTTTTATAATGTACTCTCCTCCACTCTCCTATACGACTCTTTTTCTTTCTCTTTTTAATAAATAAAGTTCTCCTTCAACATTGCCTCTTTTATTCAGTAGCGTAACGTACACCCCCGTAATTGCAAAGGAGGGGGCAGGATTCTAAGGTGCCCAAAGCCTATGTTGTGTTATGGTTATGAATTTTTTGTAAGATTCAGCTTGGGCCAAAAATCTGACTTTGCAGGAGGTCCCTAATATTCTCCATTACTCCACTGCTTTTATTCCATGTTAAAACTTAAAGCATTTGTGTCGACTTATTTATAATCTGTTCAAATACGCCCAGGGCTTCGAACCGTAATTTTTTTCTTTCCAGTTTTCTCTCTCTCTTTCCGGTTCAACCAAAAAAAAAATATATCGGATAATTTCCGGTTTTCGTTCCGCCAAAAAAAAAAAACCGGTTTTTGGTTTTATTTTGAAGGAACAATTTTAAATTATGTACATTCATGGACAAAAAAATTAGCGCACCAAGAAATAATTGCGGGATCGTAACGAAACTCGGCACGAATGTACATGTTACGGAGATTTGCAAATGATTAGAAATGCAGCGTGAATGCGCATTACGTAGAGGGCATTTAATGTCGTTTTCCATGGAGTATAAAACAGGTAACCAAAGCTTGTTTGAGAGTGTTGAATCGTTTACAAAGGAAGCGCTGAGGTAGACATGCCATTACGCCGTTTTCGAAGACAATATGAGCAGCTGTCGCAGTTTGAGAGGGGGAGAATCATCGGCATGGCGAGCTAGGCGAGTCAGCTAGGCGAGTAGCTCGTCAATTAGGCCACTTTGGTTGTGTTGTGAGGAGGTGTTGGGACCACTGCATCCGAGAGATGTCATTTACACGAAGACCAGGCTCAGAACGCCCTCGACAGACCAGTTGTCGAGAAGACCGCGATTAAGTACGCTGCCCTTGACGCCCACCCATCGACGCCTCCATTTGGAGTAGTGCCACGCAAAAGGAAACTGGACTGGAGCGAAATGGAACCAGGTCGTCTTTAGCGACGAATTTAGATTCAATCTCAGCAGTGATGACAATCGCGTTTGTGTGTGGAGGCCCCGTGGTGAACGCCTCAATTCTGCCTTTGCTTTACAGCGACATACCACTCCCACAGCTGGTGTGATGGTATGGGGTGCCATTGCCTACAATACACGGTCGCCCTTAGTATTGATCCGTGGCACCATGACAGCCCCGCTGTATGTCCATGACATCCTGCAACCCTATGTGTTGCCACTCATGCAACGGTTCCCAGGAGCCATTTTCCAACAAGACAATGCTCGGCCTCACACGGCAAGAGTGTCACAAGACTGTCTCCGCACTGTTACTACCCTTCCTTGGCCTTCCCGATCCCCAGATTTGTCTCCAATCGAGCATATCTGGGATCATTTGGGATTGCGAGTTGGGCATCCCACGAGTTTGAACGAACTAGAGGCAAGGTTACAGCAAAAATGGAACGAAATGTCTAAAGACATCATACAGAACTTGTGTGCCTCAATACCCGATCGTATAGCATCGTGCATTCTCGCTAGAGGGGGTTCAACAGGGTATTAGATCCTCCGTTCTTTTGCCTTTTTCTCTGAAATAAATGATCCTTTTCCTTTGATTTTCTAATCATTTACTTATATCAAAGTAGTCATTACGAATGGAAAATTTCGTTTCATTTTGACAACTCCTTCTTGGCGCGCTAAAGTTTTTTTTTTTTTTTGTCTTTTTTTTTTGTCTATGAGTGTATATTTAAATTTGTACTAAAATATAATTCTATCATAAACAAAAAAATTCAATTCAATTAAAATTTAAAATATTTATTATTGTTTAATTGGTACACTACATGAATTGATACAATTAACCAGCATGTACAGTATGAGCTGTGAGCAGAGAATGGCGAACACTGGCATCGTTATCCATTATTAAAATACCATTCGACAGCTAGGTTCATGATTGGTTTGTCTATCTAAACAGTCTACTCAACTATCCGTAGATGATCGCACGCTGATATGCTAAAAATATAATTCTGACTGGGCTTTTTCTAAAAAAATCATCTATACTTCTAGTTCATTCAATTGAATTAAATCTCCATTCTGCAAGTAGTTTCATGCGAAATTGAAACAGAAAAATATTAGTGAGCATTAAAACAGGAAATCGAGAAGTAATGCACTTGTACTGATGATAATTAAGTTAGTTACAGTAACAATATGACTGAAGATTTATAGAACCAAAATAAACCGATATTTTTTTTCGGTTCAGTCAAAGCCTTGTGTATCTTCGCCTAGTGCTAAAGAGCCGGATCGAAACTAGAAATGCATTTTCTGACAGGGAAATGCCCAAATTTTCAGATGAATGCGTAACATTATATTAAATACGTTGGTTTATTATATTGTGTTTCTTAAGTATTTAGAAATATCAGCGGATCTTATTTTAGTGCACACCTTTGCTTATCGCCAACTTAGTGAATTATTATCCTCATTTTGGATGGAAATCCAATAAAAAAAAAACACGAGCTGCTGGCCGCAGTTTGGCACAATTTGTATTTCTTCATTGCCAAAGATGTCGGCTTAAAATACGATTTTACCAAATATTCTTCAAATTGGTAATATTTTTCTTAAACACGCAAAGATGAAAGTTTACACAACATTACATAATAGGAAATTAAAAATGAAACATATTTTTTATTTAAAAATGGATTGAAATATTGATCAATAATAAATTCAGAATATAGTATTAATTCAACGTTTTTATCTGAAAAAATCATAGGTGTTCTAGGATATCTCGAATTATATGAGTTCGAGTTTGAATCCATTATTCGAATTTGAGTCCATTATCCGAGTCTTAGACCTTTTCACTTACCATACAGATACAAACATAAAATAAATACTGTCTTGTTTTTCTTTATTTCGCTTCTAACCTTCGCTTTGCATTTTGAAGTAAGAGAAAATTATTTTCCTACATTTGTCAGTTTTCTCGTTCTGTTCTTTTATTCATGGTTTTGGATGCATATACCAATATAGAAGGGAAAATCCATTAAAATCTTTTTTTAAAAATTAATTATAAGCATATATTTATTTAATGTATACTACCAACACGTATTCAAAATTAGTTCAGACTGAGTAGATTATGGTTAAGAGAGAGAAAGGGGGGGGGGGACTCTGATATATAATCATGTGCTTCTAATTTTTAAAAAGGAACAAGATGTTGTTTTTTAATTATATTCAATCCAATAATTCTCACAAAGCTCACTAATTTTAGTTCATTTGATTTCTTAAAGTTCTTTTACTTCTGAGTTTTAAATTACTTGTAATATTGTTAATAAATTTTTTATGTAAAGATTGAGAAATATCATAAAGGTTAAGATCTCTTCACTCTTAGTTTCCCCCGTAAGCTTTATCTTAACAACAATTATCTTAACAATTAATTATAATTTTCTATAATTATCTGATCGTTGGATAAATAATAATCCATAAATATATTTCTGTAAATTTAATTATAGATTATTGTTAAATTGGTTTCTCTCAATTGAATTTACAATTTCGTAATTTCTAACTGCGAAATCAAGAAATCTTTTAAGACCATTTGCTTTCTAAGAATATATAGTCATAATTATTTTCTTTAATTTCTAGTGGTAAAACATAAAAAAGGATGCTTATTGAATTACAGTTAATTAAAAATTCGTTTGTTATGCGGTTTCCTTGTTCTTAAGAGCTAATATAATATCTATTTAAAAATAATCGTTTGTAAAAAAGAATTTAATTAGAGTCATTTCGTTTTTTATCAAACTAGTTATGAGTTTTAAAAAAAAACTTATTTTTTTAATACTTCTATAAAAAAGATATTTAAATTTTAACAATGTAAGAAGAAAAAGGAAAAGAATATAAATAGCTTTAAGAAGTAAGAAATGAAAATAAAGTATCTAGACAAATGTACTTCAAATTTCAATTATTAATGTAAAATGTTCCATTGTATACTAAAAACTTGGGGAATTATATTCTTTTTAGCGTAGTAATTAGATTTCGAAAGCTTCGTCGTTCAGTTGAACACGCTGTATTTTTTTAATTAAATATATATAAAGCGATTGTATTATTATTCTTATACTTTTTTTATAAATTAATGTTCGTCCAAAATATTTTTTGTGTGTGCATTATCTTTAGAATTATCAGTCGAAAGTTTATATTATTTTTGTTCAGAAAAATTCATTTCCCAAACGATATGACGGCTTTCTTTATTTCGTTGAAAAGCTCTTTTAAATGTTTAATTTTTTTTCCATCTAAGTACAGAAATTTAAAAGAACGTTCAACAAAAATTCGTAAGAAATTAATTCGCGACTGCCTTGTGAAAAGCGTATCTTTATTAAATTTAATTATCTTTCTTATTAAGAGAGATAATGGGGAGCTGAAAGAATAATTTTAAAAATAATTATCTTAATAAAACATCTTGGAGATAAGTCAACTTAGATTTTCTAGCAAACAAACTTTTCTCCAAACGATTTTTAGTTGTTTATTTTTTAGTTTTGTTAGTTTTAATTAGAATAACGAAGTTAATCTTTTAACATTTTAACACGTTGGAAAAATGAAGTATTAGAAACAATTTTTTACCCAGCAAATGTTTACATAAAGGTAAATCGGGTCTTGATGAAGACGAAAAAAAGGTATTATCGAAAAGTAACACAAATTAGAAACAGTTTTGTTTTACTTTGGAGATCCTTGCAAAGAACTAAATCTTTCTAATTAATTTGTAGCATTGCGGCAAAAATTTATTTTCCGAAGAGAACACGAATTCGCCTCATACCTTTAAAAAAATTAATTACAAGAACATAAATAAAGGAATTTGCGAATAAATAATTATTCGTTTTGAATGTACTTTTCTTTTTGAAATAAAATTGAAAAACTAAATAAGCATGTACAAAATTAAAAAATCTTTTTAGTGCTACTGCATTGATTTTATTTAAATAAATTGAGATTTCAGAATTGAAATTTATAGAATAAAACTCGATTTTTGAAAAGTGACAATAAAAGCAGATTATTTTTGAGATACCGAATAAGTCATTTGAGAAGAATAGCTTTTTTTTCATTTAATTTTAAATTAATTTAATAAGTTAAGAGAGCGTTAAGTTCCTGAAAAATATAAAAAAGAGGATATTTCCTTGGGCTCTATGAAATAACCATTTACAGCCAGAATTTAATATAAAATCTCAAATTATTTCAAGTTAAGGAAATTAAAATTAATGTTAAGGGGTGTTTTAAAATCCGAAAGCATTTTGAAATTTTACCAGCGTAAAGCGTGGATTACAGAAATATACCTCAGTTTGATAGCTGTTCTAATTAGAGTTCGCATTATAATATTTTATACATTCCTTACAAAAAGTTCTAACCATAACATTGATATCTTTTATTTCAGGACACCCTGGAGTAAGCGTGTCACCGAAAATGTTGGTGATCATAATTCTAAGCATAGTTCTAGCCGTTTCAATATGTATTGTCTGCATTTTCTTTGCCAGTAAGTATCTAAGAATTTCATTTGCTCATATGTAAGGCTAAGCTTTACAAAAATTAAGTTAGCTATCATATAAATGACACCTACTTTTCCCCCTAGCGTAACTCAAACACAAAACATTCTAGGCACTACTCTGAACATGGAAAGTAACCATATGTTATATTATTATTCTTAATGTAGAAAAATATTGGCAAATTTCTTTTTTATAGCAAATACCAAAAGCAGCATTTATATCTATTATAGCATTAGCCAATAAAATTGGCAATCCTTCAACAAATCTAAGTGAAGAACCCAAATAACATTTAAATGATAACTCATTATCAAAAATTGTTAATTTAAACAATATTTTTAGAAATCATTGTCTGTGTATTTGTGTCTATGGCTAGCTTAAAATTATTTTTGTGTGCCTAACCCTTTATCTACCGCATTATGATTTACTGCAATTTTTTTCATGCAATATTTTTTTAGAATCATAACATTGAAAATTACGGGATATACATAAAAAAAACACTCAACTTTTGGGAAATTTAATGCGTTAGAGCTAATTAATGAAATTGGTACTTAAAAGAACCGTCAGTCCACAAAGGTCTAAAATATTCTCATAATACGAAAAGACTGAATTGCTTTTTTACGCAGTTTTAACTCAAAAATGTTAAATAACCAGAGAACATTAATATTTTACAGAACAAAATATTTATTTCTAAGATGACAGAACGCAGCTTTTATACATATACATAAACTTAATTTGATGATATTCGAGGAAATAGTATATTTCTTTTCCTTAATACACAAAAATTCATTACACGTTGTGCATTTTGAGTGAGATTTTGATTGAATATTTCTTAAAGCACTGCATCCTGGGGCAGGAAATGCTGTATTTTCTTAACATGAACTACTGCATTTTGAGTCTTGTTCAGTTTCTTGATCGTCATCTTAAGAATCTAACAAAAATTCCAGCAGATTATTTGCTGGGATTTCATCATCTGAAAAATCCTCTGTTAGTACATCACTGATTTTAGACGATAGGTTCTGTAATAAATCCGAAGCCTCTTGAAGACTAAGCTTCTTTTTTTTCAGACATTCTAAGAAAAGGAAATAATAATAATAATAATAATAATAATAATAATATCACCTTGAAAACTCCAATTATTGTTAAATTTCAGTTACACATAAAGAAATAAAAATGTTGTGTTAATTTCTGAAATAAGAATGGATTTAATTGTGTGGTAAAAAAAAAAACTCAGATTCAAAGTTCAAAATTTTTTGAAAACAAATTAAGTTAAAAATAAAGGCCAAAAATTCGTAAGTCTTATGCACTATAGTGATGACTCAGCAACACAACAAAAAATAACAATAAGTCACATGGACGAAAAAAACTAAGTTCTTGCTTTAATACCCGTGTGCTGTTGGTACTTATAAGTATTACAAAGTTATTCAATTGTTAAATTAATTATATATATTGTTCACTTAAAATAAACAGTCGAATTGTTTTCTAAGGTCTTAACTAACATACAAAAAAATAATAAGACACTTAACATTTGACATAAATACTTTTCCGAAACAAAAATGACAATCTTCGCAATCCTATCAAAATGTCAGCTGAAAATGCAACTTCTGTTTTAAAACTATTCGTCTTCCTCGCTAATACTCATCATAGAACCCGCGTTGCCATATTTCTTGGAAGAATGGATTTAAAAGAATATTCCTGTTAAGTATCGTCGGAGCATTCGTAAAAATGGTAATTCTATGTAATTTTAAAGAGAGTGGTACTTATAATAAGTACTGCCGGTAGATAAAGGGTTAATTTGTCCACTTTCGATTTTTTGTTGTCCTAATATAACAGTGTGAATCTATACACCTGAGATAGGTAGTGATCACGTTAATCTGTTAATAATCTAAAAAGTCATTCCATATTCTTTTCGATAATCGTGCGTTTACTTTCTCTTCTCCATATCCAGCTGCAAAGTACCGAAAAATGCAGCGTTCTCGAGATGTCAGCAACCAGCCCCTGAACAGCCCCGACGAACAACTGAGTCGTCTGCGCAGTGGGGTGGCCGGTGGGATGGTCTCCGAGAACAACCCCAACTACGAATTCGGTGGCAACACTTTCAGTGAACGAGATCTCAAAACCATTCCGAGAGAAACTATAACACTTCTTCAGTAAGTATTTGTAATTTTTTCCTTTGTAAGCAAATATATTAGGATCGGCATAACCGTCTTTGCTAAGTGACATTGACTGTCAACAGGCAGGTCGTAAAAAATGCTAGAATATATTTAAAATTTCATTCTATGGTAGAACTTTAAAAAATCCAAATACTTTGTTAAGTTTAAAAAAAGTATTTGGAGTAAAATATTAAAGGCTAAAAAATATTATATGATTTATCATATTCTGTAAAATAACATAATTTTGTATAACACTTTGTTCTATGATGATGCTTAGGGAGTTTAAAAAAAGCTTCGGCCCTTGGTAGCAAATTGTATATTCTAGTGCTCTTACTCTCACATCTTTTATAACGTAGTAACCAGATTTTAAGCATAAGTAAAAACTCATAAGACAAGTACTTGCGAAAAAATAAACTCATTAATAATCCGATCGTATTCATATCACATATATATGAATAATTACTTTAATAATTGACCCATTCTTGAGTATAGCTTCCCGAGTTATCATTGTACTTCCCCCACAAGTCTGAACAAATTACAAAAGTTAAACTTAAAGTGTTTCCCGTATTATTACAGGGTTAAAGCACTGCTGTCCTTGCCAAACTGTTCTTTACGAAAAAGAGATTTACAACCACTGCAGCTTTGAAGACAAGCTCTGGCCTTGTCAAGTATTATAATAAATTGGTTTGCTATGCGCTTTGCAATAAAACCTCCGTGCTTCTTAACTATTGAACCAATCAACTAAAGCTAGAGAAAAACAGCCCGTTCAGTGAAGTTGCTTCAAATTATCTTCTTAACAATGTAAAATCTTATTCACCTCAATTTTTCCTTATTGATGGACTTTCAAGAGTTAAATTCCTCCTTAATTTAAAAACACAGAAAATAAGAGAGATCTTGTTTCAGAACATCTGAGGCAACTGTCCTTGGAGAGTCTAAGCCACATATCAGCAAATGTCATCAAGATCTTTACTGATGGTATTAAGTTAGGAAACTTGGCTGGTAGCGAGCGACCCTTGCATTCAAATTCCTCGAGGCAACTTAACTCTTTGCCGCCGTAATCCCAAGTACTGCTCTGTTTTTATGAGCGAATTAATTGCAATCAACATGGGACTTGAAGCCATCCTAACCGATAAAAGCTACAAAGAATAGTGGATTTTATCATACAGTCGCAGTTTTCTCCAACACCTTAATAATTGGATGCTTATTGGAAACAAGACAAGTATCATTTTCTGTATTTTTTAAACTTTTTCTCCAAGGAACATGATGTTCATTTTCACCGGATCCCGTCACATGTGAACATGCATGGCAATGAAATAACGGATAAACTAGCAAAGGAGGGTTTCAGCCTTTTTAACCCATCTTCTACTGCCCTGGCATTTCTAGAATTATATTCAGGGGGAAATAAATGTTTTGGCAAAGTGGAGCCTCTCTCCCATTATTGGTACATGAGTAAAAATCCGGGATGGACTCTTGACCTTTCATGCAAATAGAGCCCCTCAAATCGCTATTTCAAGGTTTGCCAGTGGTTACATTAAGAGCCTAACATTTTCGGAAAACAGAAAGGCTTTTCCCACTTGTCCTAAATGCCATAGTCAGGAAGTTTCTGCCGAGCTTTTCTTAGGTTGCATGGATCTCACCAGGGAAGAAATATATTGCAATCCACTAATAGTAATTGATTTCCTGAAAGTCAACGAATTCATTAAATTCTTCTGACTGCATCAGACACTGGGGGATAAGAAAGAGGAAGAAAATTTTAACAATATAGAGTACCTCTAATTTTATTACAATTATGTGCAATTGTAATTTATGAAGATAACAGTAATTTAAAAATTTTAAATATAGGTAAAATTTATATTTTAAAATATATATGTAAATGTATATGTATGTATTTTGAAATATGTTACATTGAATTTTATATTTTTCGAAACGAAATATGACTGCAATAGCAAAATTGTACGAGAGAGTTTTTCATGGATCCTGAGAGTCTAAGAAATGTAGTTTAGAGAGTTTGTAGTAAGAAAATTTAATCTGGTCGTATAGAATTCTTGTATTCGTTATTCTACTTTTCACTTAAGTAATTGCATATTTTTGATAAGTGTGAAAACTTATTCTTAATTGTTATACTTTTGAAACTTGGTATTTATCTTAACGTACGTTCATCTTCCCCAATACCTTTTTTATACACTTTCCAGGTTTTTAGAATAAGTGTCTCTTAGCATTGTTTCAAATCATTAGAAAATTTATATATTATTCTTAATACCTTAGAGACGAAGAGAGTTTTTCATTGTTCCATCTGCGGAAGGAATTAGAATTTTAATAAACACTAAATATTAATTATCCAAACGTAAAGATACTATTATCTACCTCTAATTGCCTCTCTTTGATAATAAATAACAATTTTATTTTACAATTACTAACTACACCATAACTTATACATACTAAACTACTTCACACTTCCTTACAACCTCACAAAAACTCTATTCTCAGATTCTCACACGCTCCTCTCTCTCTCTCTCCTGTCAAACACATAACTCTTCCGCACTCTAGGAAATACAATTGAACAACCCCGCTGTCGAAACAGCGCCATCTATATCCTAAACATCAAATATTACGATACAAAGAAAACGGTAAATATTCTATATTCAAAAAGTAATACCAACACTCAGTGCCGTAATGGAGAACATTTGGGGCCCCTGCAAAGTCAGGTTTTGGGCCCCAAGTTGGATTTTACAAAGGGGACACTTGGGGGATTTTACACTTGGGGGATCTTTGGACCCATGGAACTCTGCCCCCCCCCCACGATGTGGGGATGTACGTTACGCCACTGCTAACACTTTCCAGAGGTATTTTTGTAATGGTAATGTTATAAATTGTTCAGAAAATAGAAAAAAAATGTACAATACACAGTTAAGCAAATCTGATTTTCTG
Organism: Trichonephila clavata; assembly: GCA_019973975.1. Taxonomy (NCBI): domain Eukaryota; kingdom Metazoa; phylum Arthropoda; class Arachnida; order Araneae; family Nephilidae; genus Trichonephila; species Trichonephila clavata. The sequence goes on from BMAO01012422.1 coordinate 84,445, forward strand.
CTTTTATTTGATATTCAAAACTCCTGGGTTAGTTCATCTTTTCCCCTCTTATTTTTTTTTTTTAGTGCTTTGGGACAGGGAGCATTTGGAGAAGTGTACCAGGGAACTCTCAAAGTTGGAGACGAGGATATGCCAGTGGCTGTGAAGGTAAGCATATTTAATTTTCAATATTCATTACAGATATACGTAAAAATACTGCTTTTTTTAATCAAATTCAATTACTTTAAACATTGATAATTCATCAATCGATGCTATTTGTCAATGAATCTGTTTATTAATAATATCTATTTACATGGTATTAGCTAGACTATCGATGGATTTCTATCAAATAATGCTAGTAATACTTGAAAAGATGAATAAAGGAAAACCAAAGAGAAAATCCTTCGAAACTGATTACAGTGGGGCATCGATTTAATGAATTTCCTTTTCTCCCGATTAAAATGAAAGCAAAACCCCCTATTTTACAAATACTAAACCTTGAATTAACAAATTATTTCAACAGAATTTTTTTATTATTAGTAGTAGTTTGCGGAATTAAAAATTAGATATCTTTTCAATTATATCCTCTCCGTCCGGAACAGAAAAGGCGGTTCTTGTTAGTAGCAAATTTCGACGGGACGGGTGCAGACCATTATTAGGTTGCAGATGACTTTATAGGTGCAGACAAATCATGAATGTATCCTATCGCGTGAGTTTTGAATAGGACTGGAAATTTCTTTCTGAAACTCCTATCAAAATTGTTACATTTTCTAATAGCTTTCATTGTTTGTGGAAACTGTGGAAACATATTTCATGCAGCAAGATGTGAATGACACAGTATTTTCTCTTCTCTGTATAAAATCGAAAAATAACTCTTTCGAGCCAAGAATCAAAAATATTATCAGACATTTATCAGTCAGTATTTTAAAATTTCCAATTAATTTGTATAAATAGTTTGCTTATAATACTTTTATCTGCTGAATAAAAATGTGTAATTTCAATCTATGAGTATTTTTTGTGTAGTTTCTTATTATATATATATATAGAATTTCCAAAAGATAAGTGCAAAATTTTTTTTGTGCCCTGACATTAAGAATAAGCCCGAATTAACAAATAAAATGCTCGGTTCCTATGAATTCGTTAAATCGGAGTCTCAGGGAAATTAAAACCATTGTCACTCTATTTCGAATCTATCTACTCATTTCGAATGAAATATGCCCATTCCACTCGATATTATTGCTTAAGAATTTTTGCAATGATTATATATCATTAACACTTAGTTAAAACAAGGATAGAAATTAGTAAATTACATTCGGCAGCTCGCTTATTATTAACATGCGACTTGTAAAGGAAATGGCTTTCACCCTGGTGGTTCGAACTTAGTTTTCCTTTTATTCACACCATCCGCAGTAACTGTTGACAAGACCCTCCAAGGAACATGAATATCTTGGTTGGAGAAGCCACATACATTTTTTTTTATTTAATTCCAGTGTGAAAATTAAGTTAAAAGACGTTTTATATAAACACTAGTATAAAATATTGAAAAATCGGAAAATAAAAGTCATGTTGTCCCTTGGAGCAGGAAAGTCTACACCAAGTCCATTTGACCTTTCCCCAAAAGAATGTCACAATCCTGCTAATCAAACTGCCCCAGGGATATGCCATCAGTCCAGAAGAGGAACAGGAGAAACTCTGTTGATGGAATGAATTTCAGAATGGCTCAAGACAGAGGAACTGGGGTCAGGGAGATCACAACCTCTACCAGGCAGCTCATCAGCGGTCTCGTTCCCAAGCCCATCCACATGCATAAAAGTCATTGTAATAGCAAAAACACATTGAATGATTGAAATTTCAAGTCAATAGATGAAAATACCAGGAAAATTGAACCAGTTGAAGAATTTACCTATCACCGAATCTAAACACTTAAGAAGTTGAAAAGAAGTCCTAAAAAAATTTATAAAGAAAGAACTTCGCATTTAAATTACTAAAATGAATGTAATAGGAAGATTTGTTAAGTTTTACTAACTTAAGGTAAAAGTGAATGATTGAACTTTTTTTCAAATTAATTCTTACTATCAGTCACAGTATTCATATTAGTCATGATTAAGGTCTTCGTAGCTATGATGCTAAAACAAGAGTTAAATTCTTGATTTCACTAACGATTTATAATATAGAGTAAATGCAATTCAGTATCTTAGTTTTCACTGAATTTGGAAATTAAGTGCTTGCAGCATCGGTTCATGCGTCATCATAGCCATCTAGCTGAGGTTCTGAAATACGAAGACTTGTCAACAGCCTTCTTATTGTTCGAATATGACGTTGATAAATAAAATCAGATCAGTCCTATGTTTTTGTTTATTAAATTTTTGGGTATAAAATATTTCAAATAGCAATTATAAACTATTTAAATCAGTTTTTAATTCCAGTATAAATAAATATTTTGGCTTTTTGTGAATTTATTCGAAGGAAATTCGTAGAGCAAATATTTGGATACTTTTTATTAGGGATATATACGGTTAATGTACAATATATGTTTATAAAATTTGAATAAAATCAAATATTTTATACCTCTCTAATTAAATTATTCTTCGTTATTTCAAATAAATTATAGTTTAAAAAGAGTAAAAAAAAACACCCTTTTATAAAGTTAATCGAATTATATAAGTTGTAACTTAATCTTTTAGTCGCCAAATCTAGAATTAGTAGTCAAATCTGGAAATGGGATCTGAAATTAGTCGCCAGATGCGAGATAAGATCTGAACATGGGAAATCGTTAATTCTGATCAGGACAATGGAACAAAATTATTAAATTATTGTATTGTACTGTATTGTCATCGGTCCTGGACAAGTGAGCAAAATTTCGAATTAATCGGACCTTTTAAAGAGTGTAAAAATTGAGTTTAAAGATTCCGTTACAGACAAGTGAAGCAAGCTTATAAAAGGGAATTAAAATACGTTCGTAAGATAAAATCTCATTTGAGCATGATCTAACACAAGAACCAAATATTATGTATAACAACCTACTTTGTCTATAAAATCTAATTTAGTACTCGATGCTTTTGAAGCAATACATGTATGTACAAAAGCAACGCAATACAAGTATGCCTCGAATATCTCAGCAGATATGATATCTCAACTCCTCTTTGAAGAACCACTTGCAAAATATACCCGGTGTAGAAAACCTTTTAAATATCAAAATATGAAGCTCGAGTAAATTATATTAATTCTTTATAACGTAAAATTCTACTTCAATAAACATGTTCTAACAACATTTATCCATTACTTAAGCTCGCTTTAAAGCAATATATTTTTCGCCTCGAGATCACGCTTGATTATTTAATGAACCTCGTCAAAGCAGCCGTCCATTTTATTCGTTTACGCTCTGTTCATCTTATTTATTTAAAAGATAATGAATAAGAATCAGTCGATTCTTCAGATAAACGGTGATTCTTTTAGCGCATTTAATCTACTTATCCGTAAACATGGCGCTTGCGACTTAAAAGACGTTATTTGCTTAAGGCAAGATTGTTAATTGAATTCTAGGTAACTGGCAACACTTCGTTGCTGGAGGCGGGGTTTCGCTCAGCCAATGAAATAGCGGAGTAATGGCGTGGGCGACAAATCTATTTCGAGAAGCTCGTTCGCTGGTTATTTGAGAAAATAAAAGCCATTTCGTTTTATAAAACCGAAGAAAATTAGATTATTTTTAGCGCATTATGCTGCTATATTTGCTCAATTCTAGGAAGAGGAAAAATTGATCAAATATTGAGTCTGACTTTTAAATGGAATTAATTATAGACAAGCATTTTATAGATATGTTTTTACTGAGAAAGATTTATTTTTTCTTCGATATGCATATATAATATTATTGAATAATAATGTTAATGATCTTATATAATATTATTGAATTTCGTCTCTGTAAATATTTTCGCCCATATTGATACAAGTAAAATACACTCATGTCCATAAATTAAGGATAATGAAGTTCAGGCAAAGAAAGAGACAGAAACAAAACAAATTTGACTTATTTGTAAAGTCTATTTATTAAACAAAAGGTAAAGAGCAAAAAAGATGCTATATGTTTGACATAATTAATAAAAATTGCGATTTTTACTCCCTGGAGCAAATTTTAATTAAAGAACCTATTTACAAAAATCAGTATAACATGGTTAGTATGATGGTTAATACGGAGTATGTCTCCCGGACGATGCAATACAGGCCTTACAACGCCTACGCATACTGAGAATTAAATTATAAATCTGATCTTGGGGAATATTACACTACTCCATCAAGCAATGCCCTTCGAAGTTCCGGTAGACAGGTGGAAGGGGGTTGACGGGCTGAAATTCGTCGGCCAAGCATATCCCACACATGCTCTATTGGATTCAAGTCCGGTGAGTATGCTGGTCAATCCATACGGGTGATATCCTCCGATTAAAGGCATTCGTCTACAATGTTTGCATGGTCAGGACGGGCGTTGTCCTCCATAAACAGAAATTCAGCACCCATGGCGCCCCTAAACAAACGTACATGTTGTTCCAGAATGACATCCCGATAGATGTGGCCTGTCATCGTTACACTCTGAACATGCAGGTCAGTTCTGGAACCAAGAATAATTCCTTCCCAAACGAGCCATCCTGCACCACCGTAACGGTGGCGTTCAATGGTGTTCTCTTGGTGGTAACGGGTCCTGGCGCTCTCCATATGAATCAGACTGCAAACTAAACCTGGACTCGTCGGAAAACATCCCACAAGACCACTGTTGCGGCGTCCACAATGCATGCTCTCTACTCTAGGTTAATCGCAGGCGACAGTGAGTTGCGGTAAGGGGAACACATCTGACAGGCCTACGAGCATATTGACCAATGTGCCCTAAGAGTCTGTACACAGTCTGCCTTGAAACTGTCGTACCGATAGCTGAAGAGAGTTGACGAGATAGGTCTGATTCTGTGCTCCGTCTGTTTCTTTTGGCAGTAGCTGCCAAATACCGGTCCTCATTCGGCGTTGTAACTCGGTGGCGACCTGTGCTGTAACATCTACTCACATTACCATCATATTAGAATCGTTGCCAAAGCCTAAAGATGGCACTCTGGGTGATTCCAAGTTCCTCGGATACTTCCAGCTGAGTACGTCCACATTCCAAGCGTCCGATAATCCTACCACGTAAAAATCATCCAAATGCTTCCGTTGTGCCATAACTATGCGGTTATTGCACTGAAAGACTTTTATAGCGCTTGTGAACAATTTTACTTCTTTGCCACCATTCCTTATATATCCTCTTACACTTCGTCATTGTGACGTACTATCCGCGCCATCTGGTGGTTTTCTGTAATTTGCATATTCTTCTTCAAGATATGTGTGATAATTCTACATGTGAAATTTTTATTTTAGAGTTCAATTTCTGAGTGATTCTGAATTATCCTTAGTTTATGGACATGAGTGTATCTCAGTACCTAAAATATATATCCCAAATGATAGTTTCACGCCATTAGTGCGAAGTCACAGAATTCCGTACAGCCACAATAGTAGAAAAACATTCCCGCTCATGTTCAGAAAATGATCACTGCATTTGGCGACATTTTTTAATTTGGTGATATTTAAGATAAGGTTTTGCTGAAATCGACTTTCAAGGAGGGGAAGAGGTTGCGGGGGTATTATAGATAAGAATTCTCGTTTTTGATCTACAGACTTGAAATTTCGTAAGCATGTTTCTTTTGTTGGGTAGAGATCTGTTAAGAAACTGATTTTGAGGAAATAAGCTTCCAAGAACTGGTGTCACGGAGACGTAAAAGTTAAATATATATTTCGTTTCGAAATTTAAGACCTGTTCTTTTTAAATCAAGAGACGAGGGTTATAAAAATATTCTTTAATACAATCGAGAGAATAAAGCTAAGAATTAGACAACAATAACTATATATATAGTCATACATTATCATGAAATTCTCATCGAGAGTGGGTGGGAAGAGAAAGTGAATAAATAGATGTCATTAACTTCCGAGCATTTAAGCGGGAACTGCGATGAGATTCAAAAATTTAGCAACCAGTTCACTATTCTGAGGATTCTATTTCGGCTAAATTAATGTTTGAAAATCATACAAGTTATTAAACTTGTAATTGGCAATCTGTTTTCAACTTATAATTAATTAAAACATTTATATTTCAGACACTGCCAGAAATGTCGTCTAACCAAGCCATATTTGACTTTTTAATGGAAGCTCTTATTATGAGGTAAGAATTGGTATATTTTCCACGGGGAAAAAAACTGCCTCCGATAAAATTAAAACTGTATAGCTATATTTACGTGACTTGATTGCAGCAAATTCAACCACCCGAACATCGTCAGCTTCATCGGTGTCTGCTTCGAAAAAATGCCTCGATTCATCGTGCTCGAGCTCTTACCCGGAGGAGATCTCAAGATGTTCCTTAGGGAATGCAGACCGAAGCCGGTACGTATTTCATTTGATGCTTTCTTTTAATGCACTGCAATTTTCTTTCATCTGATATATTACGCAGAAAGTTAGTCAATTATCACCAATAAGGAATTTAAAATTCACTTAAATTTCAAAATCCTTATTATATCTATAAAAATAAACTTCTCTTAGATTTCTTATTGGATTTGAACTAACCCGGTTACTAAGTACAGGGTGGGGGGGGGGCGTTTTCTTTTTTGAATCTGTTGCAGTGATGTTGTTGAGAGAGGAGGGGTTTGGGGGAAGGGGTGGAGTAGGATGTTTGTGTTTCTGACCATCTCAGTCTCAAACATATTGTGATCGAGGCAGCAGGACGCTTTTGCCGAGGAGGCATATTTCTCAAACGGTCGGTCGGTGGTTGCAGTGCAACATGCCTTTCGTTTTCAGTTCAATATTCCTTCACGAAATCGTGTTCCTCCTGATCGGAAATGTGTTTTAATGTGTATGGATGCCTTCCGAGCAACGGGGAATGTTTCCAAAGAAAGGGAAAGACATCCGAAGACCGTTCGAGCATCTGAAAATGTGGGCAGAGTTCGTGTGTCAATTCATACAATGTGACAATGATCCAACAATTCTTCTTATCCGCTCTCTAAGAAAGAGATCTTGATAACGTGTAGTTACAACAAAATGGGCTACAGCTCACACCTCCAGGATTTCCATGGGTGTTTTAAGAGCAGCAATCCCCTAATGACATCTCCCTGCTAGGGGACGTAAACTGGCCTGCATGTCACCTGATTTATCCCCTCCTGATTGCTTCATGTGGGCTTGAAATAAGCCTAAATAAACTTAAATGGTTCTCAAAAATCGCTCCAATACCCTGGAAAACCTATAGAACAACATGTTAGCCGAAATTGATAATATCCTTTCGATTTGCTTGAAATAGGGGCTCAAAGTTTTCGAAATCGACTGCATCAATGTATTGATTGACATTTAACAGACATTATGTTTAAAACTGTGTAAAATTCCAAAGTTGTGTGGGAGGCGGAAAATAACAATATCGTCGAATGAAACATGAAGTGTGTCTTATTGCATTTTCAAAAAAGGGAGTTTCCACGCCCCACCCTTTAGTTATTGTCGCTTACTCGTATTTTGTTTCATTTGTGCCGTAGTATTAGACGAATTATAATAATGTTCGCTTCGAAAAATATGCAGCGAAATAATGAAAATAAAAATCTCCGTTCTGGTTTTCTGTTTCTTATGTATCAACGAAAAATGTTCAATAATATTTGGGAAAAAAAAACGTATTGAGATAAAACTATAGTAGTATTTAAAATAATCAGTACACCACTTGCTACGGTTTTTCTGAAAACTACTAAGCACTTTTTGAGCTAATGATATATTTTGATTACATACTATCCTGCAATACGGCCGGATAAGTTTTTGAATTTTATAGTATTATAAAGTGTTTGTTTTAAATCTGAGAAATAACTTTGGTTTTGGTTTTTGTATTTTTGTAGAATAAACCATCCTCTTTAACGGTTACCGATTTACTGAAACTTGCCACAGACGTCGCTAAGGGATGCCAATATTTGGAAGAAAATCATTTTATCCACAGGTGAGTTGTTTTTTTTAAAGCATTTTTGTGAGATATATCTTTAACAATTGTATAAAATCCCCTTCCTCCTAAATATGTCTTTGAGCTAAGAGGATTTTCATAAAATTGAAAAAAAGCTTAAATTTAACCCTAATTTAAAGTAAAGGGCAGGATTAAATTAATTCTGTCTCGAATGTTTTTTCATACGTAATTTAATTCTTCTTCAAATAACAACAGCTAATGATGTTTATGGAATTGATTTATTATAAGTAATCCTCTTGTTAACCCCAAAGTCGTTCACAACCACACATACGCGAATAAAGCAGTATTAGGTACTCATTAGTTTTTTTAAAAGTGCACAGATTTTTGAAGAAAATGCCAAGGGCTATCCTCTAAATTTGGATTTTCTAACAGTAGTTTATGTAAATAGGATGGATCTGATGCGTCTGTTTTAAAACTTCTGTAGACTTATGCAAAATAAAAAAAAAAACAATTTTCATATAACCCCAAAACGTATTTCACAATATCTTGTCCTCCAGTTTTTGTTCCATTCATAGCTGTTTTATGTCGAAACATTGTATTCACACTTTAAATGTTAATTTCTTAATATAACTTGTTTTTTTCTCTCTAAATTCTTTGTATATATATATATATATATATATATATAATCTCCATTAATTATTCTTAATAACTTTTAATTACCTTTGGTCCATCCCTTCAGGACCAACGTTTTAGTACTAAATTAGCCATCCGCCTAGCGAGAATATTTTGAACTACATCTAGCTACCCACTCAGATCATGTGATTTGAGCGGCCTATAAATACCGAGATCCCTGGAGACCAACTCTCTTTCGCTTCTGTATTTGCATCAACATGTAGCCGGCTGCAGCTTGTGTTTGTGTGTGTGTATTGTGTCATCCTTGTAATGTTTTATGTGCTTAAGATGTGGAATAAACAAGTATAATAACATCAAGACTGCCTCATCAATCTCATTTAAAGAATACTATTTCAACGGCCAACAGCGTCATATATATATATATATATAAAAGATTTTCCCGAAGATTTCCCCCCCAAAAAAGATTTTCCAGAATAAAATATTTAAATTATATAAATTCTGCAAGATTCAGTAAATAATTGCCTTCTCAAAAAAATAATCAAAATGATAGCCGTCCTTATTGCTAAGAAATTAAGATTCTTTTTGACTTTTGTCATGAGGTAGAATCAATAGTATGCTACTTATGAATTCGAAACAACATCCTTTTCTTATTGTCTTGCCCATTGCATTATTGATTCTCAATTTGAGTACCAGACTCAAGTGAAAATCTGAGAGAAGCAGTAAAAAAATTATTAGATATGTATGTTTAATGTAAAAATATCTCCAAAATATTCATAGAACAAAAACTGAGCTGAAAAAATATGTACTCTTTTAGGAAAAATACTTAATTTTCAAAAGATGAATTTTCAGATTTTTTAATGATAGTATAGATTTTATTTTTTAAAAAATAGACATGTTCTTATCAGTATCAAAATCTTTAAAGGGTTTAAGTCATTTGCTTCGACTTATGTATTCTTTAACACAAAATCGTTGTTGCAATTTAACTAATTCATTAAGGATAAAATTTTTCATCGATAAAAATTCTTTAAAAAAATATGAAGAATGAGATATTAAATAAAATCCCATTAAAATGTAAAATTTCTAAAAAAGCATAAACTCATTATTAAAGTTCAATTTTCCATTGTTTTTCATTTAATTCTTTGCAAATCATTTTAATAAACACTTTTAATTTTACACATATATACTATGCGTTAAATAATTGCGTATTACAAAACCCCTTTCCGTTTTTTAATTTAGCATTTTTAAGGGTATAAAAACAATATTTAACTTCTGAATAATATGTATACCTTGAAAATAAGTAAGTACAGTTTTACGAATCTTTTGTGAAAGAACAAGTGTGTTATTTATGCAGTTTTTTTTTTTTGTGTGTGTGTGTAAATAAGATTTTGAATAAAATGTATGATTTTTTTTATTCCTTTTTCTACAGAGATATTGCTGCGAGGAATTGTCTTCTAACGACAAAAGACGCGGACAGAGTGGTTAAAATTGCTGATTTTGGGATGGCCAGGGACATCTATAGGTAAAAAAATCTCACTGTTTTTGCATATAAAAGTTGCTTTTTATGTTATATATAGAGTGTAGTAAGAAGATAACATTCAAAAGATATAAATTCGGAATGTATGTTTAAATAAAAAGATAATATATAAATAAATGAATAAAAAAGATATGTTTTGACCCGCAAAAAGAAAGCCACTAAGTTTTTTGTTTTTTGTTTACAGAGCTGACTACTATAGGAAAGGTGGGAAAGCAATGCTACCAGTCAAATGGATGCCACCAGAGGCTTTTCTTGATGGAATCTTTACTTCAAAAACAGATGTTTGGTAAATATATTCTTAGCTTTCTTCCCTTAAAACTCCAAGAAATCGTAACATCAAAACTGTAGATATCATTTCAAAAGTTACCGACTGTAATTCCAATAATAAATTACTAGAGCTGTGGAATCTTTGGAATAACATTTCTTTTTCCGTGCTTTTTCTCGTTTTTATAGGTCTTACGGTGTACTTTTATGGGAAGTCATATCTTTGGGTTATATGCCATATCCAGGTCGAGGAAACCAGGAAGTAATGCAGATAGTGACATCTGGTGGACGTTTGGAGCCTCCCACCAACTGCCCAGCTCCAGTGTAAGTGTCTTGATATTTTTCTCGAAAAAAGGATTAACAAAAAACAGTAGCGTACGTGCTGTACAGATAATATTCTTGAGTTCAACATTTTCTCATTAAAAGCATCAAGAACAAGCGATAGTTTTTTAAAAATTAAATCCCAATATTTTTTTTAATCAAATGATTATTTTAAAAAACCCTATTTGCGATTTTTCCCGCTTTAATGATTCATTATTTACTTTTCAAGGAAAATGTATTTCAAAAACTATTTCTTTGCTAATTGAAAAAATTATTTCAGTAGAAAGTTTTATAAACATGTTTAAAATAAAAAAAAATATTTTAAAAAAACGTAATTTTTGTATATTTTAGACAAATGCGTAAATTATAAAATTTTGTTAAGAAAATTAACAATTATGTTTTAAATTTAAAAGTATTTTTGAATTTTACATTACATTCCATTAAAAAAATTTTTCATCTGCGTCTAGTATAAAATCCTGCTTATAGCGCACACCGGTGTACATCGCGCACTTATACTTTCAAAATGTATTTTTTAATTTTTAGGTACATTCGTCATGGAACGCGCGCACCCCTTTTTATAAAGGAATCTGAAAAGTCGGTGTGATGTGTTACTATGTTTTAAAATAATTTATTCGAGGTATTATCCCGGGTTTTTGAAAAAATAGTATACTTCCTTCATGAACTATATAACCTTTTAAGTTCATTAGGAATGGCATTTCTTTTTTTAAAAAAAAAACAGTATTTTGATCAATGTAGAAGTGTTATGTTTTTTATTGCTTCTCTTTTTTTAAAAATTTTTTTTTGAAGCTATCGTTTTTATGTCTGGCGTAAAACACGCGTTCCTAAATTTCGATCTTATTTTTTGTGCTAAAAGTGCATGTTATACGCCAGATTTTACGGTAAGTACAATTTTTTTCTCGCATACGTAAGTGTTAATCTAAATTTTGCTTAGATGTCAAAATAAGCCGTGGAAAGTCGAATTCTTAAAAATTGTTTATGAAAACATAATATATATATATTGGAGTGTGTGTGTGTAAGTTTGAAGTATAATATGTATACTCGTGTGTCGCGAACTTTATATATTTGATTTTATAAATTCTGTGAGGAATATAAAAACGCATACTGCATATTTCAAATAATGTTCTGTTCTTTTTCGAGCTCATTAAGTCATCAAATTTCAAAGCTAGAAACAATTATACTTAGTTTATGCAGTAAAAATTTAAAAATAATATAATATATTACTTTAAATTACATATAGTTTCCAAAACTTTGAAACAGCAGAGCAATATTCAAAATGTAAGTAAAAATGATTAAAAGGAAAAAAAAGAAAAAGACTTCTGTTACACGAGTACTTGACTTCCTTAAATAAAAATAGAGTCATAGACAAATAAATCTCTGTTACTAAAATTAGAATTGTGATTATTTTAAGAAACACGGACAAGAAGAAAAAAAGAATCCTAAAATGATAACCTTTACCTTGTCCAATTTATTCTTCGGTTTATGCATCGAATATTTTATGATTTGGTAACACAATTCTTCGAGTTTTCCGAATAAGAATGCTATGCGCATTTAAAATTCTCGAAGGCAATAACTATTCCTTCCACTCTATTCAGATGCAACGACCATGTTTCACAATGACATTTCGATAACGAGGCAGGAAAGTCTTATTTTGAATGTAACTTTGTTCCGGTTTTATTTTCTTTATTCACAGGCATAGGACTCTGAAGCGCATTGGATTTCTCCCTCTCTCTGTAAAAATAAGCTTCATTAGAATTCTTTTCGAGAACTCTGAATAGGACTGTATAGATTCAGTTCTATAACGCTCAAAATGTCAAGGTGCTTGTTGTTGTGATTGACGAATTATTTCGTTTGAATTGTATAGTATTCTTGGAAGACAATTTTTATTCTGCTATGAAGGAAGATTTTAATATTTTAAACAGTTCGAAATGATTTTGTAAATTATTCTAATTATTAATGAAATGACATGAATATTAATAAATAGCATGAAAATTGTTTACTTTCCATCTATTAAATGTAATTTCACGAAGAATATTCCATACTTACAAGCAAACGTTTCGTTCTTAAAAACGAAAATTGTACCTGTTTATCTGTGCAGATTTGAAATGTTTAAAATTTACCAGAGCGCAACGATTGAAAATACTTTCAGACTTTGCCAGATTAGACAAAACAGTTAATTTTCGAGATACTTTTTTTTAAAATTTGAAACTTCATAAATAAAGTTCTGCTTCTATTGTTTTGTTTTCAAAATATTTAAATAAAGGATTTGATTTTCTTTGACTTTTTTGAGGAAATAAATTTTAGCTTTGGAAAATCTACAAGACAATAATCTCTACAACATCGAATAATGGTGACTCTTTACTTGAAATGGTGAAGAATCTTTGGAATTTTAATTTATATACTAAAAATGGAACTCCTAAATTTAGAAAGGCAAGCACGTTTATTTATTTCATATACTTTTTACTTTAACGCATTTGTTTTTTTCCCGTGAAAATTTCAAATGTAAGTATTCTGCAGTAGCTGTATAGCCATCTATGCTATCAAGTCGATGGTTTGAATCTCGATTTCACTCAAACGTTGTTACGTAGCTTCTACCACTGTTTATTCAAATTTACAAATCTCATGAAAGCTGTTATGGGATTGGTCCAGGTACCAGTAAATGTTTTTGAACTACTTTCCTTTTTCTAATCAACGTAAGCAAATAACTTTTGCTTCAATTCCTCTTAAAATATTGTACGAAACTGGTAGTTGTATGTGGACAATTTTTGCAAATGAAACCAGGAACACCTTTTGGAGAGGAATTCAACTTTTTAAAAAAAATATTAAAACACTTTTAACTACATGCAATCACATGAAATAATTAATTTAAAAAGGGAATGTATGTATTTGGATAGATTGAAATCTAGTATGAATAATTTTTTGGCTCATGATAGCTCTAATTTACCACAAATTAGCTATAAATGCACAAAACTGGAAAAGAAAGAAAGAAAGAAATTGACTGTATTATTTCACATACATTATTACGAATTCTTACGAAGCTACGCTCGCGCACAGTTATAACTCAGAACGAATACTGATTGTCTCTCATTACTTCACTTCGTTGCATTTGCGAAGCGATAACAGCGCTTCTTTTAAATTGTGGCGAAACATTCAACAAATAAGATGCAAGTATAAAAATTTCTAAGCTAAAAAGAAAATTTTCAATGCATTTCGAACGTATAAGAATAAAGCAAATAATAAATTTTAAAAAAAACTGTTCCATAAATATCGAAGAAAACTTTTTTAAAAGCAAACAACGGGAAAATAACTTCTGAAATTCTGAATATCTTTTATAATAAGCTTTTGAAATAAAAAAAATAAAGATTTTAAAATATTTTTCTAGATTATGGCAGCACAAAATTAATGAAATTCATAGAAAATATCACTCTATTAAAATTCTCCATTCTATTTTTAAAATTTATTCTCGATTAACAGGACAAAAGAATATTTCATTATATGCCAACTTTATTTTTATTCTTAAGACATTTCCTTCGATTTTTATATTTTACAAACATTATCTCTTCATAAAATATTCTTAAAATGTATTCATAAATTTTACATTAAATCTGAAACGTATTTTTCTCGATGCATTTCCTATTAAAATATATGCTGACACTTTTTTTCTTGTATGATATGATTTGAACAGAAATAGAGTAATTTTTAGGAAAAAATCCAAAGGTATTAAAATATTTTTGCTATTTCGTTTAAATAGGCCGTAAACATTGCAGCGAACTGAAATTTTAATTTAAAATAATTTTGTGTGTTTGAAAATTAGAAATTTCTGTGAACTTCTGAATGGAGAGAAATGAATTTGGAAGTAGTTTCTAAATTTTATCGGAAAGAATGAGTTTTTTTAAAATAAAGTTCCACTTTATACACGCTTCTTAATAAACATCGACTTTCAAAAGTATCTTTAAAGTTTGCTATAATCGAGAAACTTTTTTATATAAAAGCTTTTACGTTATATTCTTTGTTACTTCTTAAAATGTATTCATTAAAAATCTTAATACACATTTTCAAGCTTCCTTTTAATCTTCCTACAAGCTTCCTGAATCGCCTCAGAATATTTTTCTCCATTCAAAGTATTCAGATTCAGCTGAATTATTTAATTTAAATTAAAGGGAACTTTTTATTTATAATTATGCTTACTTTCCCGATTATTTTATCAAACATTTTTCTTGTAATTACATTTTTAAAGCGCTCTTAAAAAATAATTTTTGCTGAGTTTAAAATTTTAATAACAATTAACAATTTTAATAACAAACTCCTTACTGAATTTCTGTAGCGTTAAGACATTTTTCAAGCATCATAATTTCGTAAGTACTCTTTCCTTTTGTAATATAAATTAAGGAATACTGAAATATTACATTAAAAAGAGTATGCGACTTTTTATTTTCTGATGTCTTTGATATTGTCATATGTATTTGTCTTTCATATATCTTATTGCATATCTTTACCTTTTGTGTTGGAGGTTTTTTTATTATTTTTCTATTTGCAAAAAGAAAAAGTATTTTTTATTGCATGAAATACTAGCTGGTATACACATTCATCCCATGGACGAATCAATAAAATATAACATTCGAGATGAAAAATTAATTAAGTGCAATTTTAAATAATATTTCGAATGAATTGAGCTGAACTTTAAATTAGATTCTAAGAGAATGGCTTAGGAAATAAAATAGCAGAGTCCATTATATAAATGTAGCTGAGTTATCCACTATTTCCCAGGCCGAAAAAAGTGATGCGATAAAGATAAAAGCAACAAAATTTAAGAAAGAGCGGAAAAATGGGTTTGGTTTTATAATTGATAGGAAAAAAAAGGGTACTCAGCATAAAGTTACAAATATATTAACCTTCATAAAATAAATTTAAAGCAAGCATTTGTGATGCACAGTACTTATTGTTTTACTTTTCGCTGTGTAGATGTATGTTTTTTTTTTTTTTTTTTTTTTTTGATTACCAACACGTAAAGACAGCTTTGGTTTATGGTTGAGAGCTGTTCTGTACAAATTTGTTTTCTTTCTTAGCTGAAACTCAATGAAAAAAAAACAGCTAATTTATCTGAAATTAATGATTTCCAAATATTTTTTCAAATTGTTCTGATCACATTAAAATAAAACAAATCTAAAAATAAAAAAAAAATAATAATACGTGTTAAAAAAATTTGCTGCTGAAAGATATCCAAGTTTCCCAATCTTTGCACGGTGGAATTTTTTAAAAAAAAAAATCAACAAACATGCTTTCATTTTCCTTAAATAAATCGATGCTGCCATTGTAAAAAAGAAGGCTTTAATAAAAAAAAAATCCAATGGTTTTTTTTTCTTCAATTGCTCTGGATTAAAGCTACAAACAGATTGATTCAATAGAGATAAATTAATGTGAGCTCCTTTAACATTTTACTATTAATGATACCCAATGATTTCATGATAAAGCAAAATAGATGAGAAATTGTGTGGCTCAAACTTCAGTTTTATACCGTTATAAACATAAAAAAACTGATTTACTTTAATTTTGTAGAAGGAATTTCTTTTACTTATAAAATCAATTTCAATAATTCCTAATAAGTTAATTTAATCTAAATGGAGCAAATTAACCCAATGCTTCTCAAGCTTTCAATATTTGCGACCCAATATTCAATCACAATTTTCTTCACGCCCCCACCCCTCGATACAATAATATTTTTTTGAATTTAATAATACTATACTTTAATGCTAAAGCTACAATACGACTCAAGTGCCACCGGTGTACTTTGACGATAAAGCTACAATGCGACTTAACCTCTCAAGAGCCACCAGCGTATATAAACGTCTTACTCAACCAAAGGGTTAATTTCGTCAAACGTATATATACGTCTTTCCGAAGTACGATCTTTTCTGTGTACTGCATCAATCAAATGATTCTGATGACTCTGGAATGCAATAAAAGAACCTTGACAGTGTTTGCGAAGGTTTTACTTATTTCAGGGGATTTGTTTATGTACTCCTTTTCTTCCCTCCCCCCAATACATCACATACGCGTGCCTACGTGAAAAATGGTGGCATTGGAGAGCGAATCACGTAACTTTTAATCGACTGTTAAAGGATCAATTATAAAACGTACAAATTATCAAGATATGTTTTAATATTTGTATGTAATTTTATATACGCGCGCGCGGCAAGCCTATGGGTTCACTGGCAATTATTAAACTTGTTCTTAAGTTAGCATTCTGAAATTAATTATAAAGTACAATGTGCAATACTGATACATTTATAAGTGTATTATATCAGTGTAAATGTGTATTTTATTTTTTATCATGACAAAATGTGTTTTGTTTTCTTACTTTCTGTAAATTAATATTTTTTTAATAATCTTTTGTTTTCGACTTTTCAATATGCTCGCCCCCCCCCTCGTAGAGTTATTACAGCTCCCTGGAGGGGCGCGCCCCACAGTTCAAAAAACGCCGAATTAACTGGTTATTTTTTATTTTAATCGAAAAAATAAGTTCGAGATAAATACCAGAAATCAAATATAATTTCATTTCTTAAGAAACATTTTTAACCGAGTCAACTAATTTTATCAAAATTACTCATTTAAATGTCTAAATACTTTCTTCGTATTAAGAATTTTAAGCCTTGAGTCGCTCTGTCTAAAATGGTAAAGGTTCTTGAAAGCTACTTTTAACTTACAGGTATCATATCATGATGCAGTGTTGGCGTCCACACCCAGATGAGAGACCTAACTTTGCAACTATCATTGAACGGCTTGGATATTGTATGCAGGTGAGTATTATTCAAGTACTGAACCTAATGCTGTTCTTATATATAGCGAAGCACATGATATTGTTACGTTGATCGCGCGCGCGGGGTTCGGGGATTTTATACAAATCAGTTGCAAACAGCAAGACAGTTCTTTAAGAGCGATGAGAATTTATTGTCGTAAATCAATCCTTAAATATACAGGAATCAATCTCAAAATTCACACAATAAATCTCAGAAGGTCTTCACACCTTCTGTTCAATTAACTATAAAAGCGTGTTTTTTAGTTTTTTAAAACCTATAATTTATTTTTTTTTATAATTATACACATATTTTTAAGAAAGACCCTAAACAATTGCACGGAAATATTTGATTGTCTTTTTTCAATAGATTTTCAGACGTTAGAAAATTAAAATAATATTCTGTTATCTGAATTAAAAGGCTAACCGTTTTACCAAAAATAATTTAATTTCAATATTCAGTTCATTTGAGAAGCGCTGAAAGTTTATAACAAAATAATTAGAGCTTTAATAAAAGATGTATTTTAAAGCTATTAATATTTCTCTAAATGTAGATATTGGATATATGCACAAAAAATAGTTTTCTTTTTACTTCGAACGAATTTTTCTATGAATTACTCGTACTTGGGAACCATATCTATTAACGCCAAATGCTGAAAAATCATGGATTTTTAGGGTTTAAATTTACTTAAGAATGGTTATTTTATCAGAGGAATCAAACCATTAAATCAAATAAACGTGCGTGGAAGTTCAGAAAATTTCTTTTATTTGCTTTAGTGTAGTTGATAAAGATAGGATCTTTGATACCTTTTAATGAACATCATGTAAGAATCTAATTTTAAGCGAAACACACACACACACAAAAAGACAGCTTTCTTTATTCCATTAGCATTGAATAATATTATTTAAACTTAGGACTTTAAAAAAAATTTACTATAAGTAAAAGCTTTCGTCGAACAACGCAGTATTTAATACTTTAAAAAAAGTAAAACTATCATTAGAGACCAAGTTCTTACCTTTCCCCTTCTTCTCCCCCCCCCCCTTCAGTATAGGGAGGAGATAAGAAGTGTAGGAAAACAGATCTCTTCCGAGATTATTTTTATTAATAAACCTGTTGGGTAATTCAAGATAACCACGACTATTTGAGATATTTTACCAGACATCTTCATGCTCATAAGAGAGTTTGAAGAGCTCTTACAAATTACCGGAACTACTTTTTGAAGACGTGATATTCTCCAAATTTATTTTTTATACTTTTTTAATAAGTCCATGCAACCAGCGGTCGTAGATTTCACATGCAATCTGGCCATTTTAAAACGTTTCTGACATTCAACCAATAAAGGGTAAACTTTATGATATAATTTCTTAGCACTGGATGGTTATTTTATTTCTGGCTTACAAGGGGAGGTCACGATTTAATTAAATAAATGTATTTAAAAAAGGTTTATTAAATATTTTATGTAATTATTTTGTATTTTATAAAGTAAAATAATTACTGTAATTATATAAGTATTAATATTATATTTTATAAATATATTTTTATGAAATTTTTTTTTATAAAATATACTATAATAAAAATTAAATGATTTTTTATTTTAAAATTAGTTACAAATAGTTTTATATTATGAAATAGAATATATAAAAATAAAATATTATATATAATATAAAATAATCTATAAAATATATTATTATTAAAATAATTATTCTATAATTAGTATAATAAAAATAATATAGGTCTTTGTTATATATTATTAATTTAATTATTTTATAATTATAAAAATATTTAATAAGTCCTTTTTAAATAAATAATTAAACGAATAGAAAAAAAAGTTGATCGTTCTACTCGAACCCTATCCACCCACGTAGAAAGCAGGTGCGCTTCCAACTATACCATTGCGGACTGGAGGTAACTGAAACTTATTGTATAAACGCTAAGCATGAATTTCGAAGGCTATTTTCTCTGAATTGACTGGCCATTCGGCGCTAATACATTGAGAGTTGAACACCCTAATGGAGTATTACTATTACACCACTAGGAATGAATGAATTTCCTTAGTCGTGCTCTCCCCTTGTTAGAGCTAAAAAAATTCTTTTTCAGTACAACGTATATTTTTTCTTTTATTTTTGTATCAAAGTTTTATTCTTTATTGCGCAAGGCAGTGCTTGAGATCTCATGTCTTCAAGACAAATATTTTAAAGAAATAGAACTACCTAGGTTTGAACCAATTGGTTAAATAAAAGAATCTAAAAAGGAAACACTTTGATTCTTTCCAGGATCCTGATGTGATCAATGCTGCCTTGCCAGTGTTTCAGAGAGCCCCATCTATGGAAAGAGACACTACGGTTATGAGACCATTGGAAGAAGAAACAGCGAATTGTCTCCGAGTAAGCATAAGTCTAATTATTTTATTTCATGTAAGAGTACATAAATATTATTTAACCATTAAAATCACGCTTAAGTAATATTTATTCACTTATAGAATCTATGTTAGTTTCCCAATAAAAAATCTACTTTTACCTCTAAAGATTACTTGCTTTGTTATTATTAATTTTATATCGTGAGGAATATTTAATATTACCTTGTATCAATGATTCTAAAATAAGGAACTATAACGAATACTGTATAGACATGGGAACCAAAATAATGAAATATAATCGATGTTAAGCATCTGGTTCTCTTTCTTTAAGTGAAAAAAGTTACAATGTTGATTCACCTCTCTGGTAGCTTTCATTTGGCTATAGAAGACGGCTTAAGACCATCTGTTCCAACTTATTTATATATACACGATCTTTTTTAAGATTAAAACTATAAATGCACACAACCCTTCAAAAATTCCTTACACATACCCTTTTTTCATGGTAGTGTTATCACCTATAATGAAGGCCCTTACACTGTAATATAGAAATCCTCGTTCCAAAGGTAAGAGATTGAGTGGAGTCTCCTTTCGCCCTCTAGGTGCAACGCCCCGATCCTGGCCTCCTCCTGTCTCCCGGCTCCGAAGACTATCTAATCCCGACACCTCACTCTTCCTACAGTTTGAACACCGAGATCATGTCGAGCCCGAGCAGAAACTCCAACGACCAGTTCCTGGAGATGGAGGTGAGAGGAAGCAGTCCCTCGACCAGGCCGACAGTCTCGGAGACCAACTTCATGACTCCGGACACTCCGACGGAACCCCAGTGGACGAACAACAACGAGGGAGTCAAGAACTCCAGTCGGACCCCCATGAAGAGGATGGGGGCGTATACTGAGGTAAGACTGGATAGTTGGTAGTCAACAGCTATAGTAACCAGTGGCATAGCTACCAATGGGCTAGGCGGTGCCGTGCACCGGGGACAAGCTCAGGGGGGCCTCTCGGACCCTCACCACCAAGCAAGCAGAATTTGCGATAATTTCTCCCAATCGTAAGATATAAATGTAAAAGGTTACACACAAAATATAACAATGTTGTAAGTTTTTTCGAATTTGTAGGGAATTCTCCTAAATTCTTTTCGTTGTTTGTTCAGTGTTGCGAACTTTACTTATAGAAAAATTTATGTTATTTTCAATTTTTTTCATTTTTCTATAAACTGTTATTTGAAAATAAACTTCAAGTTCCGTGAAAAATCTTAGCATACTTTGTTGTATATTAAATGTACAAATGGCGCTGCAAGTCATCCAAGAGATTATACTCGTTTGGCTTGTAGAGTCATGTAATGTTCTTCGTGCTGTGTATTTGTCTGCAAAATAAACAAAAATCTCAAAGATGAACTGAATTATTGATCTGAGAATGAAAGATACATGGAATTATAATCGTGTACCTGGCCATGGAATATAATAACTAAGGAAATATAATATACTTATTATTGGATCTGAAGAAACCTACACAAGAAGCAATTTTTTCATAGTCGCATTCTATTTTTAATAACAATATGATTTATAATAAGCTAGTTTCCTGTTTCAATGTTTCACAATCTTCTCGTATCTGCAATACATTGATGTAATTTTGCCCCCTCCCCTCTGCTCTTTTACAAAGGTGTTTTTCTTAGAATAATTATAATAATCTTGTATTTTCTTGTCCGTACATATTTTTTCTATCATTTCCTGTCTATCTCTTTGGACCATTTTGTAGCTCTCAGCCCTCTAGTGGATGAGTTTGATCCTCCAGAATAAATAAATAGCTACGGATTCCCCAATGGCGTTTTGTAGCGTAGCATTACGTTTCTGCTTCCTTTTAAAGTCAGAAAGTACTCGAGCACATACGAATTGTATTGGATAAATGTAAAACTAAAATTATGGATGCAAAAAAGAAAAAAGAAAAGAAAGAAACCTAGTGGTGCGTTTAAGCGCAAACAACGCCAAGAAAGAGAAGATAGTAAATAAATTTGTAGCATTGTATGTATATTTAAAATTTTCAAATATTTTTACTTAATAAAATCCAACCGAGAAATAGGCCTCATTTTTTTTTGCACCAGGGTCTTTGGATACCTAGCTACGCTACTGATAGTAACTGTCAATAGTTATTTTGATAGCTCAAATTTAAACAGGCAACAGATTCACAAGAGAAAAAGCTCGTTTTTTAGGAAATGTACTTCATTATTGAGAAGTTGTTTCACGAAGAAAATTGTGAAATGTTCTTGGTTCCAAGAAAATGTTCGCTATATAGAAAAATTTGCAATAAAAGTTTACAATATAGAGGTTGGACCGATAGACAGGACGTTAATTTTGGAATCGATCAAAATAGGTGGCCTATTCAAACTTTTCTTGACTATTATCATTACATATCTGTTTTAAATATTTTTCCAGGTACCTACTGAAGATACTGATGGTGGGATTGTGAATGACAAACGAAAGAAACCCCAACCGAACGGAATGGTGGCCTCTGGCACTACCAACAAACAAATGAATCGCACGTCCAGTATCAAATCCTTGGATGATCTACCCATGGCCCCCTCGATTGTTGAGAATGAAAACCAGCAAAAGAATTCTTCAAGCTCGACCACACATAAATCCAATCTTTCCCTGGATCCCAGCGCTCTGGTCCAACAGATCTCTGGAGACAATCGTCCCCCCGCTCGCTATATCAGTGTCGCAGGCGACGTCGACGTCAACTGCAACACTGGCAACAGCAATTCCTCTCTCTCCTCCAGAACCGGCTATGCGAACCAGAATCGGTTGTCGGGTCCATTCGACGGTTATTCGGGAGTCAATCCGGTAGCTTGAGAGAACAAATTTATTGAATTCTCTTAGGGTTATGGATACTGTGCTCATTGTACTCAACTAACGGTGCATGGCACGGTAGGTAAACCTTTGAGAAACCACCAGCTGTCATCTGAAGAAAAAATGTGCAAGTTTTTCTAATTAAAATACCATTTTATGTCTGTCAGTGAACTATTCAATGACTGTTGGCAAGTTATTAAAATAATGTAAATAACCGTACATTATAATGATTGTACATGATATTCTGCGACATCTTGAAAATTTTATTTATTTTCTCTTTTTTCCCCTCACTATGATGGCCATCATTGCATGCAGAGACTACTTTTATCGTTAAAAAAACTGAATAATTACAAAGAAACTCATTTTGTGTCTGATAAACGCTAAAAAGCGTGGAGAAAATTGTATTAAAATGCAATGTAGGCTTATCAAAAAGTGATAACTTCATGTTAATTTATCGACGAATAAACTCTGTTATGGAAATAGAAACTATAATTTTGAAAAGAAATGATTGAAGTTAAGTAACTTGAATACTTCGATATTAACTATGGCTCATTTGAAAGTCCTATACTGAAAAAATGAGCAATTATGTAACATTTTTCTTTCACATTTCAAATATCTCTTGTCAGTTTGGAAAGAGGGGAAAAAACATGCAATGCACTGAATCCTGTTTTTGAATTTTGTATTTCATTTTTTCCTTATAGTATTTCATAATTTTTGTTCTCAGGAGATATTTAAAATTTTACAAATCCGCAGGCATATTTTAAAATCTTAGATTTTTATGTTCTAAGATAATTCCATCGATTAATTCTTTTTAATAATTTTATTAAATAAAATGAATGTTTCTTTAAACATCTAAGCAAAATATAAAATAAAAAGATATTTTTAGCATCTTTTTATAAAAATGAAACCTTTTTTTTTTTTTTAATTGTGCAAATTCGTAACTAAAAAAAGAGCCCTGCTATTTTATTTGCGGTGCGTTCTGATTTTATTCAAGTAGAAATGAGGAATAAATTTTCGTTCTGTATATATATCTGGATAGAAAACACAGTATTGAGTAGAAGGTGACTTAAACATTTTACAACTAGATGGTGTTTGGTAAACTGTCGCACTTTCATAAAAAAAAAAAATATACTAGATAATTATTTCCTTTTGTAATTAATACGTTGTTTCAAATGTTCTTCATTTCAGTTTTTTTAACGCTTTTTTGATTGCTCAAGATTACATTTTCTGAAGTTGTGAATCGGAAAATGTTTTATGTTTGTGAGGTACAATAGTTTCCTCGTTGATATCAAGAGGAATTTATTACAGATTATTCGTTAATTTTAACTTTTACTATCATTTTAAACGTAGGAATGAGAGGAATATAAATCTAGTCACATGCTTATAATAGTATCAGTAGGCTGAATTTTGTATTTAATTAACACTCATATATATGTATACGTGTGTACGCGTGTGTGTAATATTGAGTTTTTAAGACTTGTTTTAAGAAGAAGAAGAAAAACAAAGCATTTACTATTATTTAAAAACGTACTTTCTCACGAAGAGGATGAAACGTACTTTCTCACGATATTGATGATCAATATAAATCTATATTTTTGCTCATTTTATAGAAAATGAGTAAAAGACGTAGAATTGTAAATTTATCTTATTTCATAAATAGTTTTAATTTAATTTTTTTTATCAGTTTGAACAATCTATGTCTAAATTCTTCTGTAAATTAATTGTTTCCTTGAAGCAAATCTGAAGCATTTTTGATATATATATGCATTTTGAAGGTAAGGAGTAATTTATATGTAATTTAAAAATGAATAGTTTTATTATAACTTACATACATTGCCTCAAATAAAAAAAAAGAGGCAATTCAAATTATCGTAATCTTTCTGTTACAAAATATAATATTGTGGTATTTTCAGAAAAGCATTTAAATTTTCTCAAATAAAAAGAAAACTATCGTTTTAAATAGAAATAGAGAAATTTCGGACATTTTAGCAATATTAAAATGAATCTATTTGTAAATGTGTAAATATTGAAACGTAATCAGTCCTCTAAATTTTATTTGCCATTTTATTTTATTTTTATAGAGAAAAATCAAATTCTTACGATAAAATACTTAAGCAATATCAAAATATTTTCATTTTAACGATATATTTTTTTATTTAAGAAACTATAAATGAGCTAGAAAATTAATCATTAATTTGTTCTTCAGTATAATTTGAATTATTTTTAAAAACAAATGCACTAGTCTCACACTCTTTTATTTATAATTTCAAAACCATTCTTTATTTTATTACGTTTACGAGCACGTTTCTTTTTTTAGATACATTGTTGGTGCTTCTATTTTACTCCGTACATACATCTCATTATGTCTACATCTATAAATATCTATACAGCTGTTATGAACTATCCCAGAGCTAAGAATTTATCGCTGTATTATATGTGCATTGTACATAGAGAAGTTCTATATTCACGTTGAAGAGAAAATATCTTCATTTGAATTGAAGCCACTGAGCGCGTTTGTAACAGGAAAAAGCATTTGTATGCCACGAATATTAAAGGACATACGATTTAACATGTGTATAAATATATAATCTTCTATAACTTTTAATATTTGAATGAACCAAAGAGTTTCATATGGTATGAAATGTACTTGATTATATAGTTGGGATTCTTTGAACATCGCAGTATAGATGGAATGTCTTCGATTCGAAAATAAAATAGACAGTGAATATTTTGTGTTCACGGTTTTTTAGTTCAATCGCTTAAAAGACATGGGATATTAATGATTTGATGAAACAAATTATAAATGTCACTAATGTTTACATTTTTTTGTCTCTTCCCTCCCCAATTTTTTTTAGATAAAAATGCAGGACGTTATCCCAAAGGTTTTTGTGCAAATGCGATTCAGTATGCTAGATTAGAAAGCAACCACATGAAGTCAAATTTCATGTAAAATGCTGATCGTATATTCTTGAAGCGCATGTATTAATTCAACGAAGTTCTGCTAAAAGCCACTGATCACAGCTGGCCTAGTTCATTTTCTTCACATGTGTTCTTTTTCCGTTGAAATAACTACATATAAAAACATCACACTCCATAGTATGTTGTTGCAAAACTAATATACCAGGGAATATGACTTACTTTTTTCTGAAAAGTATATAAAAGTGGAATTAATGTTCAGCAAATACAAAAAAGTATTCGAGAGGCTATCAAGAATTTTCTTGCTGAACCATTTCTATGCTAAGTTTGTTAAAATTTGGTAACAAATATCGCTCTTTCTGCCAAGATGAGGAACTTTTTCTGTCGTAGCTGATGCAGTTATTTATTATTAGTAAAAAATTAATGCTCATGGTCTATGTATATATATATATATATATATATATATTGAAAAAATGAGAAACATTTTATTTATCTGTTTCTACTGAATCGCGTAAGCGCGCAAGAGTTTCTTATACATGTTCCGTGTCATAATTAGAAAATACACAACTATGATAGTATATAAATATATCATTTATCGAAAAAGCATTCGTTATTGTGTTTCTCTTAATTGTTGCTGTTATTTGAAGTGATTATTTTGTGTTCTTCTAGGTAGTCTGATTTTCATGATACTTTCACACTCGAAGTCGACAGCTTATTTGGCAAAATTAAAAATATCAGCAATGTTTTACATTGTACCGCGTAATTTAGGAGAAAATTGGGTTCTGCCATGAAGTGTTTCGCTCACACAACGTCAAAAGTAATAAGAATGAATGACAGAAGCAACAGAATTCTCCAAAATGTTTAAAAAATACTGTAGCTGTTTCATACTTTTGTTTTCAGGAATTAAACTCTCAATCTGATAAATATCTTTTATCTGACTTTTCAATTGAATACAAAGCTCAAAAATTACAGCAAACCAAACGATTTGCAAATCATTTATTAATATTTAAGGAAAATGTGATGCCAGATATATAAAATATATATTTGTGTCGATCAAATTTTTATGTTTTATCTTTAAATTCAGTTTTTTTTAAATGAAGCAGAATTATATTATTTAAAAAGTATATTCCAATGTAGTAAGGAAGCTGCCTTTTTTGTTATTGTCGATAAATTGGTATCTGTTCTAGAAGCAGTATTATAAGGAACAAACAAATAAAGCCTTTTGCTGAAATTTTTAGAAAATATATTCTGAAATTTAGTTAAAATAACAGGAAAAAAATGTTAACGTAAAGGAAACAGATTTAACTGTAAGGAAAACAGAAAAGAAACCAGATGTCCAAAACTACATTTTCTGGAAATCGTATAAAGAATCCTGCACAAAGCAGATGTGAGAGACAGCATATCTGGAAAATATAGGGATTATATAGAATTCCAAATTCTGGATATCCGGTTTCGAGATTTTGAGCTGAATTTCAGTAAAATACGTTTAGTTTTCTAACGTTATGTTGAAATTTTCTGTACATAAGCCTTTTTGTCAAAAAAGTTTTCTGTACCACACGTTCTTCAAATACATGTTCAGAAAGAAGTTTGTGTGAAAACCGACATTTCTTCTGTGTGTTATTTAAAAAAGATCGTTTGGCAAAAACGAATTCGTTCTTCTTTTAAACATTTGAAAATGTATTTTGTAGGGAGAATCTTGGCAGTAATAATTTCTCAGTTTTTGTATGTATAATCGTCGTTGCATATATTGAGATGTGTATTATGTGTACATTAAAAAGTAAGTAATGCTGCTGAACTGTCAAAAGGTGAATATAGTAGCCTTACTGTTGAAAACTTTTAACTTCTAACAACAAGCTAGAGCTTGTAATAATTTGTGTAGATAATGGTCTCAAATTATTTCTTATGTATTACTTTAGGTTAGGAAAAAACTGAAGTATATCTCATTTTTAGATTATTTATTTTACAATTTCTCCAGGTATTTTATTTTCCATAACCTTCGATTTCGAACCTCGATTTTTTTCTCAAAGTGAAAAACAAAGCTAAATACTTAGTGGAATCTTTTTTTAATGTTTAATGTGTTTAAAAGATCGTTTGGCAACATAAATAATAAAATTATTCGATTATTATAAAAAGACTCAATTGTCGAGTTATATATAATTCAGGGTTTTTAGATATGAATGAATAAAAATTTTATGTATCAGATTTTTTTTTTACAACAGAAAATTGTAGATTCAAATTTAAAGAATAAAATTGGATGAAACTATTGCTAATTATTTGAAAATCCATCTGATTCATAAAATGAACCAATCTGGTCAGTTAAGCCAAATTATGTAGCTTTCAAGGTATCTGTCTGAAAAAAATTTTGAAGCATTATTTTGAAGTATTTTTTTCCCACAGTTTTTATCAAATAAGCATGTAAAAAAACTAAAAACGTATAAAACAGATTAACGTAAAAATAATACATATATAAATGTAAATGAATTGTCAATTTTCACGGATAAAAATTTGGACAAATTCTTGCATTATTCAAACAAATTGATGCGATCAGTTTTAATTCTACTTCAATCAATTAATTGAACACAACTTAAGTTTAATTATCATAAGAATAATAAAAATTATGAGTACCCATTTCAAATGAATTTCTGCCCTTATTTTATTTCATTTATTCTAACAAATTAGAATATTATTGTATGAAATAAAACTATGAGCGAACTTTGTAAAAATTCATGAATCGTGCCAATTATTGTGTATTATTTGACATTCCAATAAATGTTTGTATCTTGTTGAAGATGTCTGCTTATTCTGTGTGATCTCATTTGTTATTTTATTTGAAGAGGATAAAGAGAATAGAAAAAATAAGAATAAAAAGATTATTTTCTAAACAATAAAACATTCTGATTAAATAAAATTAGTAATAATATCGCCATGCAAAATATGTTTTTTAATTTCATTGTAACATTTTAGAATCAAGATTAGTTTTTAGCTTCAGTCGTATCATTGAATTATCAACGTAAGTAATGAAAAATGATTTCCTGTTACAAACTATATTTTCACCACTAAACGAAGTAAAATAAATCTTTCAATAGATTTATTTTATCTAAAAGAAAAAAAAACTACAATATGTTAAACACTTTCTGACTTTCTTGAACACCGCTAGATGGCACTAGCAGAAAACAAAATCTGAGTCTTTTTGCCAACAGTTGTAACGCGAGCGCGGGAAATTTCATTAGCAATAATTACTGTAGTGACATTAGCACAATTATTATTAAACGTAGATGTTTTTAGAAGAAAAATATGTATTAACTTCTAAGAGAAAAACATTCACAAGTACCATTTCAACATGCAGATGTATGTATATAGCTAAAAACCTTTTTAAAGCACAGATTTTTTTTTAATTCTGTTGCTGTAATTTTATTGTGAGGTTTCATATTTCTTGAATGATAAATACCATGCATATATATTTAAAATTAAGAACAACGCTGAGCTTCATAAAACACTTTCTTCAAGAATTCATTCGTTCTCATTTGTTTTTTAATGGATTAAAGAAATAATATTGTATATAATAATTTTAAAAAAAGGTCGTATCATATGACGTAAATTGAATGGTAAAATAACCAATACTCTCGCGATAAGATTATCGTAAAGATAGAAGTTAAATTATCTCTGTGGACCTCCAGCCCATTTTTTCGGTGATCAAGCTCGTTCATATTCACATGCTAATCAATTAATAGTTGGTCTGGATCTTGACCAATCAAAAATGTTCAACAAGGCAACGTTATTTTAATCGAAATATTTTAGCCAGAATATTGTAACTCAATATTTTGTCATATTACACAAAAGTGAATCAATTAGTACTATTTCAAATTAGTAAGATGATAACAGAACATTTTTAACTTGACTTCATTTTATGAAAGCGAGCTAGAAGCATCCGAATTTCCAAAGAAAAATGGTACCTGTTTTATTCCTGATAGTTCAAGTAACTAACTGTTATTGTAACAAGATGAAACTCATTAGATATATTTATAGATTCACCATGAATACTCCGAAATTCTGAAGCAAAAATAAAGGTTCATGAAAGGGATTTGTGTATATGACGGAAAAATCATTCAGCTAAGAACGGAGAATATGAAAGGGAAAAAAATGCTTCGGGATAATCGTGCACGCGTGTTGCTGTATATAAATGTGTGAGTACACGTTTCAATTTCTCGTTAAACCGAGATGTAGATACTTATAATGTATTTCTGAATCTTTAAGCTACTGTGCTGCATGGAGTACGGTTATTAGAACACGAAAAGGTGTTTTTTTTAAAGCTGTGCAATGACAGTTTAACCGGAATTAGTGAAAATTCAACTGAAACAAAACAATCTCCTGACGCACAAAGTTGAACATTTTCATCGAAATAAGACAACTTATGGAACAATTATTAAGCATGCTTGAGGTCCGTCTATGCTTTCTTCAAAAGATAAACGTCAAATTGGTTGAATAGCACCAAATTCTATGCTAACCGTAAATCAGACAAGGTAACTTCACAAGATCTAAAAGTGTCCCCAGAAACTGAAAGGAACTGGATTATTAATCGAAAACTGATAGACTTCTTTTATATAAAGTGTACTTCTTACATAATTAGTATAAAGTTACTTACAACATATTTGAAATGTATAAAACGAGGTAGGATTCAAAAGTTCCCGAACTGAGATAATAACTTAAAAAATATTACCAATTAAATTGCTGAAACACATCCTACTTTGAAATAAGACCCTTGATCAACAGGACACTTTTGCCTTAGTTTGTAAAGGTCATCGAAACACTTCTGGGATCCATTTTCAGTCTACGATGCACTTTTAATTTCATCTGCAAATTGGAATCGACGACCTTGAAAGCGACATGCCAGTAAAGGAACTCACGAAGTAAAATAAATTACCCTGAATTGAACGTAATTCAAATATATTCAGCGAGTCAGCTGCAATATTATTTCAAGATAATTTCATTCAAATATAGAAGAAAAATTCACAATATGAAATCTGTTAAAAAAAAGTATCACACACTATCTTTCCCACAGGATCAAAGAATTTGATGTACAAAACTATTGGTAGAAAGTGTTTTAGCATATTTACACATATAACCTCGGGAAATTAATCAATTAAGAGGTCAATGTTTCTGCCAAAAATGTTCCAAAAAAGGCACATTTTTTAATTGCATATAACTAAGAATATACATAACATAATGCGAAGGCAAGAATTTTATTTTAATTTTTACAATTTTTCCCACTACTTTTTATTTTATAATTGTGGAACACAAAAACCTCTAAATGCTAGCTTTTTATAAATACACTGTCCATACTGTGTGTGAAGATTGTTTCAATATATCTTAAAAG
Source organism: Trichonephila clavata (assembly GCA_019973975.1). Classification (NCBI taxonomy): domain Eukaryota; kingdom Metazoa; phylum Arthropoda; class Arachnida; order Araneae; family Nephilidae; genus Trichonephila; species Trichonephila clavata. The sequence goes on from BMAO01012422.1 coordinate 115,464, forward strand.
AATTTTTCTCATACTTACAAAAAAATTTCATATTCGTAATTCTTTTCAAATGATTGAGGATTTATGCACACACAATTTGAAGAGTGAGTGGGTGAGTGAATATTAACGTCCCACTGTTCAGCTACACGAGGGCTTTTGGGGACGGTCCGCGTAATTTTCAACCATGGTCAAGTGACGCGGACGACACCTGAGCTGGCACCCCCCTCTCCCACAATTTGAAGCATGTTGTTTTCTGAGTCTTACATTGTAATAGGGACAGAGATAATATCAGCTTTTTGGGTTATCGTTCCATTTTTATTTCTTCTCAAGCAACAAATTGCACATTACTTTGCCAATTCCTGTTCTTTATCGAATATTTTCAAGAATATAAACTCCTGCATTCAATGAAAAAATCCCACCTTCCCCACAAAGAAAATCCCGGATAAGAAATATTTCAGTATCATGAACAAACTGTATCTCTTAAAAACACTAGCACTATAAGGATTAAAAACACGTGCAAATCAAAGATAGAAAAAAAGAAAATATCAGTGTCCGTACAGCGGTTGTGGCTAGGTTTCAGCAGCTCGTAATATGTACGGGCAAACCAGTTAAAGGTTAAAAATGAACTCGTGAGAAGAAAATATTCAACAGGACCGAGTGTAAATGCATAATAAATTAATCAACTAAAATTAGAACAAACTTAACAAATCCACTAAAGCTAGGACGAACTTAAAGAAAAATATAGAAAAACTAGTGTAATCTAAAGTAAAATTAAATCTGACACACGTAAAATGAAATTTAATCTCACTTATAACGAGTAAACAACTTGTTACAACTTACGATGCATGCAGCAATTAAGACTACGATTTAAGTTGTATATTGAGGTTTCGAATTTGTGATTACGCTACACAGAAAACAACCACATCCTTTCCAAGAAATGAATGGAAAAAGCAGTGAACAAATATACGAATGCGTGAATAAGTGGAACTTAAATGTGAATAGATAGGGATGGGCAAACTGAAAAAAAGGAAAAGAAAGAAAAAATGTGCGGCCTACTTTAAAGCCAGCGATCGGCGGCATTCCGGAATGAAAAAATCTCAAATCCTTCCTTTCGACGAGAGGAAGTTGCATATCTTTCAGCGAGTGTGTTTTTAAAATACGACTTCTTGTGATGGGAAAATTGTACATCGTTCTGGATTTACGTGTGAAGAAGAAAGAAACAGAAAGATGAGTTATCGGAGAGCGCAAAGTTGGGGATGAGAAAAAGAAGGGGAATATTTTTGTGTTAAAAAAAGTTTAGAGAAATCGTAGGACATTTTAAATTCTACTCCATTTTATGGGATCACAAATGTCTTGTATGCTTAAATGACATTCTGATATTTTTTAATGCCAGACTAAACTTGAAATTGCTGTAAATTACCTCAAAAAGATAAAAAAAAAAAAAGGCTTACGTGATTTTGTAAACTTACTAATTCTGTATTAGCCTCAAATGATTACTCTGTTTATCAAAGAAAAGAGACGGAGAATATTTTAGTTTTAGTAAAAAAAGATCAAGATGTGTTAAGTATTCTACGGTTAATTTAAAATATTGTGTATAGTTTGTATAATTCTAATGCCTCTGATCTATTTTACAAAATTTTTAAAAAAATGCAATTCTTTGCACATTACAGTTTTCATACGAAGAAGAATGACTAATTTTTTTTTGGCACGAGTTTTCGGAGTGTACAAATGCCGTTGTGTGTAAGATGCTTATCATCCACCGGCAAGTTAATTTACGAATATGAGATAACATGATAAAATTTTTTTTTGTATGCTTAAATTTTCATATTACTGTATATTTAGCAAGACTTACTAAAAGCAATTGCAATATCGAAACCGTTTTATTTCACCAGAATAAAGACGAAGAACCTTTTTCGAAATGGGATAATATAAGGTTACTCAAAACCAATTACGCTGAATTGTTGCTTATGATTTAAGTTCAAAAAGCTAAGAAATTTAAATTTCGGCAATAATTAAAAAAATAAATTTTAACATCAAGAATAGAAATCTAAGCACTGCATTGATTAATCTCGAAAAAAAATTTTCCAGATCATTTTATTAGTGTGATATCCAATAAAATCAAACAAAACACACAATTGAATTCATGTAAAGTTTAAAAATTAAATTTTGTAATCTTTTGTTAATATCACAGTTATCATTGTAATTTCTAGTAAATGCAAGATGTGCTAAATCAGTTCTTTTATTGATTAAAATAAATTCAGTACATTTTCAGTTTGAAAGACAAATTAACAATAAGCTTTAACTTAAGGTAACACCCAACTTAAATAGAATACAATAAATTTATGTAAGCTGCTACTGTATATAATTCAAGAAGCTTATATTGCCTTAATTTAAAAATCATCGCATTAAGTTTAAATTGTTGATTGTCAATATTAAAAAATAGGGTTATTTATTTATGGCTTAGGATTATCCCCATTCCCTCTCTCTCGATTACTTTCAAATATGCCGTTAAATTCTCGCGGTCCATCGACCGCGGATGTGATAGGGTTCGAGTAAAAAACTGACATAATCTAAAGCTAACTACTTTTTATTCAGGCTTTCCTTATGAAAATATTTGAGAGTTTATGGGAATGCACTCTGATAACTATACCCGAGGAGCAATAAAATTTATCAGATATATATATACTAGCTGTTACCCGCCGCTTCGCTGGGTATTTCATGATGTTTTATAAATTTTTACTGCTTAAATATATGTATAAATTATTGATATCTAAGTCCTAGCATTAAGAATTCGATTGTATTGAAAAATATACTTAGACCTGTAACTGTCACCTGTTGATAAATAAAAAGGGCAGAACTCATCTAATTTGTATTTTCTAAAAATCTCTTAAAATTGAAGTATAGAATGATGTTTGCTCTTTCGTAACCCAAAAACCAAGTGGATTCCCGCAAAACCAATTTTCGCGGTGGATCTCTACTCCGTAAATTGAACATGCAAGCCAAATTTCAAGTCTAAATCAAACAGAAAAAAACAAAAGTTTTACTATCAATATCCCCGTAATCCCGTGTGTTGAGAGCCGTTTTCCAAAATAACCTCTCTTAGCGGATTTCAATTCAACAAAAGAAAAATGCAAACCAAAATTCATTATTATAGTCCTTGTAGCTCGAAAAAAGGATTTTTTTGTGTGTCAATACGTCCCAGTAACCCCTGCACCCCTCCGCAGAACTTGATTTACTTAAAATACATTCTTAGTGCATCCCTATTCAACAAAGAAACATGCTTAAAAAAATTTCAAGTATATGGGTCTAACAATTAAAAACAGGAATTTTTTTCTGTAACTCCTCTTGACACCTCGCAACCATCCTTGGGGTCAATTTTCGTTTTACTCTTTGTTAGAGGAATTATATTCCATGAAAGGAACATGCCTACCAATTTTCAAGCAGGATGATCAAATAGTTTAAAAATGGAAATATTTATCGATTACGCCTCTTAATCTCCCGAAATTAAACTTAGTAGTTGATATTCGCAAAACCCATTTTGTAGCGGTTCTCTACGAAAGGAATCTGCTTATCAAATTTCAAGACTGTACGTCTAACAGTTTAAAAATGGGGATAATTATCTATAACACCACTTTGGTGTCTGTTTTCACAAAACCCATTTTGTAGGGGAATTGCACTCTATGAAAGGAATCTGCTTAGCAAAATTTGTGCGTCCAATAAATTAAAAATGCAAAAAAAATTTATCAATAACGCCCCTTGAACCCCCGCAACGCCACCTAAGGGTCTATTTTCACAAAACACATTTTGTAGTGTATCTCTATCCTATTAGAGGAATCTGCTCACCAAATTTCAATACTGTGCGTCTAATAGTTTAAAAATAGAAATAATTACTTATATCTGCCCTTAACCCCCCCCCGCAACACCCCTTGGGGATCAATTTTCCCCAAACCCGTTTTGTAACGGATATGTACTCCATGAAAGAAACATTCCTACCAATTTTCAAGCAGGTAGGTCAAGTAGTTTAAAAACGAAAATATTTATCTATTACGCCACTTAATCCCCCGAAACGCCGCTTAGAGGTCTGTTTTCACAAAACCTTCTTATAGCTGATCTCTACTCTACGAAAGAAATCTATTTATCAAATATAAAGACTGTACGTCTAATAGTTTAAAAATGGAAATAATTATCTATAACGCCCCTTAAGTCCCGCAACGCCACTTGGGGCAATTTTCACAAAACCCATTTTGTAGCGTTTCTCTACCCTATGAGAGGAATCTGCTTACTAAGTTTCAAGACTGTACATCTAATAGTTAAAAAATCGGAATTTATAACGCCCCTTAAACCCCCACCCCCGCAACACCCCTTGGGGTCAATTTTTTAAAATCCCATTTTGTAGCGGATATTTACTCCATGAAAGAAACTTACCTACCAATTTTCAAGCAGGTAGGTGAAGTAGTTTAAAAACGGATATATTTATCTATTACGCCCCTTAATCACCCGCAACGCCACTTAGAAGTCTGTTTTCACAAAACCCGTTTTGTAACTGATCATTATTCTACGAAAGGAATCTATTTATCAAATTTAAAAACAATGCGTCAAATAGTTTAAAAATGAAAATAATTATCTATAACGCCCCCTAAGCCCCTGCAACGCCACTTGGGGTCTATTTTCACCAAACTCATTTTGTAGCGGATCTCTACTGTATGAAAGGAATCTGCTAACCCAATTTCAAAATTGTACATTGAGTAGTTTAAACATGGAAACAATTATTTATAACGCCCCTTAACCCCGTAACGCCCCTTGCGTTTCGTATTTCGGAAAATCCGTTTTTTGCTGATGTCTACTCTATGAAAGGAACATGTCTACCAAATTTCAAGTATGTAGGTTGAATAGTTCCAGAGATATCGTGATTAGTCAGTCAGTCAGTCAGTTGTGAGTCGCTTTTCTCCTTTATATATATATATATATATATATAGAAGCACTTATTTTATTTATTCTCTTGAGCGATCTTGCTACCAACTTGCTAAATCATCAGCCGTAAGGTGGACGACTTCCACCTTCCTTTGAATCTTTCCTTTGGAATTAATATTACGATATGCGATCACCGGTCATTCACAATATGATTTCCACTTAGGATCCACTGTCAATCGTCACCCCGCCTACTCCCCGACTAGCACTTAAATAGAAGTTTGCATTTGCAAAAATTCAAGTCCTCTCTACGGAAAGCGGTTTTCAACTAAAATCACAGTTAAAAAGAGTATTTTCCCCAAGAGGATTAGTAGAAGCCCGAATTGAACCCGTTACAAAATGCTTAAATAAAAAATACAGCTCAAATCAGTTCTTTACAGAATATATTTTGATACAAATGTTGATTCTCTGGAGGAAATAAGATCGGTTGAATACTGTACTTACAAAATGACTGTGACTAAAAATTAAATAAAGCAAATTTCGGAGATATCAGTAGAGAGCTTGCATAGAGAAAACATCAAAGTAGATGGAGTTATAACTTCTAACTTTGCCAGAGAAAGGTAATCAGGTAGACACAGTGGCGTAACGTACACCCTCGCAAACCCCGCATCGCGGGGGGAGGGCTCAAAGCTAGACTGCCACCAAGTAAAATCCCTTTGTAAAATCCAACTTTGGGGCTCAAAACCAAACTTTGTAGAGGGGCCCAAATAACTATGCATTTTCAAGCATTTTTACTCTTAACACGAAATGAAAATCTCTTAACACGAAAAGATTTTTTGGGGGGAGTGACCAAAATACGGAAAACACCACCCACGCAGGCGAAATTTAAGAGGGCTGTGAAATGAAAGAAAGATGGTTTCACCTGTTTCGTAGAAAAGAGGCTAACTTTACTTAGGACTACCCTCGGAATAGCTTGTGATACAAACAATCCACAGAAACACGTCATCTCTCTTCAGCTGGCCTTGGAATTCGGTGACGAGTGCATCGTAGTATGAGCAAACTTCTATGAGTTTAGTTCACATTATTTTTATTTTGGAAGAACTTTTTTGCAGGTACATAACAAAGAGCTAAGGAGAAAAAGAAAATGCTATTTGGCTTAAAATGAAGATGAAGCTTCTTAAGGCCGTTGATCAAAAACAGAAAACAGAAATCTGTAAATATTTTAGTATTGTTAACTCTATTTTATCAAGAATAATTATAAAAAAGGCAAATTACGTAAATGCATGCACCATGTTTATTAAATACATGCATATACACATATCTATGCATAAAATATGCTCTAATAAACTTATTCTTTTAATATGTATACAGTGGACTCTCGCTAATTCAAACCTTCGATAATACGAACCTCTCGCTAATTCGAAGTATATGCTCAGCACCTAGAAAAACTCTTGATATTTCGAACTAAAACAATACGTTTTGGTGCACTCAATATTTCGAAGTAAAATCTGCGGCTGGCCATACTACAACACGTGATAATTCGAAGTTATCTTATAAAACTCTCGACAATTTGAACACTCAGTATAATGTAGAGCAAACAGGTATAACTATAGCAAACAGGTTGGAGCTTACATGTTTTGTGTTGTATTGTCTCTGCGTGTCTCCCCTGTAACGTATCCCCTTTGATTACCATTTGTCGGTCATCCCTTCTTTGTGTCTCCCGGTTTTTTTAAACAAAAATAAACTTTTATTACTTTTCTTCTTCAATTTTACAACAGAAGGGCCTCACTTGTTGTCAGTCATCCAAATCTTTCGTTTAACACGTGGCTCTACAATCAAAGGTGCACTTGTAAGATCATAAATTTTCGTTAACACGATTTTGCTACACATGTGTAATTTGTAGATGAGTCTCAAATAATGCATGATAGATGACTGTGAAGAACAATTGTGTATTTTGGATACCACTGATATACAGATTTAAGCTGATTTGTAAAAAGATTAATTATGTACAATGAGTATCTTAATAATGTATGCATAAATGCCTTCTTAATAGAACTAATTTGATAATTGAAGTATCAGTGTCTCAAACTTAAATTATACAATGTACAATTTTGTTATAATGTTTCAATTTTCGTGCAAAAAAATTAATTCGTGTATTATGTTTTCTATTTAAATCGAAGTTTTTATGTCATAACTTCAACTTCAAATTATCGAGGGTCGACTTACATATATATTTGCAATATCCTTTAACATGAAAAAATAATTCAGTCCATTCAGTTTCATGTTAAACGATTTTACTGTAGTTAATTGAAACAGAAAAAAACGTTAGAAAGATTGATGGCTCTGCTGAACAACTGTGCTGTAGATTTGTGCTCCGTAGATGAGATAGATTTTTGGAAGTCGGAAAGGAATGGTATAATTCAAAGGAAAGATTCAATGTGAGTTTGGTCATTTAATTTCTCCATCATTACTAGAAAGTTTACTAATTGTATTAGATGATTTGCTCCTGTATAAATTTAAATCATTCTGCACATTTTCCCATGTAAAATTGATATCTGAGGACCATGAATTACTACTAAGTTCAGAGACGTCTTAAGACTCTCTGTGAGGTCTAGGTCCCCCAAAAATCTTAAGATTTTTGAGGTCCTGGACCCCTATGCAAAAGTGGGCCCTACCTGAGACCTTTAAAGGTAAACAGCATTTTGCTAGCATTGTCAAATACTCGTTCAAATGGTAATTTGAAACAAATAAATGTGCACTATTCACATTCTTAAAACCCTAGGCACAAAAACCGGCTCGACCGATGACCTCATTTCGACTAATTGAGTTGAATGATTGTTTATGGTATTAGGCCTAGGCTTGGACATGGACAACGGTCATCACATAACAGTACAGTCTTACCACTTTTGCTAATTGACATGCAGCTCAAAATTCCCTGCTTTTCGGAGAATAAGTGCGGGAATAATATTTGACCATTATAAATTTATCCGGATTATAATTTTATGAAGACAGAGTCGAGAAAGAAACGAGGTCCTGGGCTCAGCCTGACCCATGCTTTAAGACGTCCCTGGCTAAGTCCCCAATCTGAGAATTAATTCATAGAGAATATCGTTAAAATTTGTAGCTGGTGTAGGTAGTCTCTGGACCGTCATTTCCATAATCCTTGCTTGATTTGTTACTCTAGCAAGTGACTACGCTCAAATTTGTGAAGGGTCTTCTTTTGGAAGCTCAAAGAGCGTGATTCCGTTAAAGAAGTGTCCAAAAGTGTGTCTGGGGATCAAGAGAATGCAGACAATGTCATCAAATGTTTTAAGTTTAAATAGGTTACACACAATTTGTTATCGCAAGGTTTGAACACATCAAGATATTTCCCAATAAGTTATCAACCCTTTACCTACAGCATTATGATTTACTGCAGTTTTTTTCATGCAATATTTTTTTTAATCACTACATTGAAAGCTAAGGGATATACATAAAAAAAAACTTTGGGAAATTTAATTTGTTAGAGCTAATTAATTAATTAAAGATATTCAACTGTAAAATTAATTACATACACTGTTCACTTAAAATAAATAGTCAAATTGTTTTCTAAGGTCTTCATTAACATACAAAAAAGACACCTACCTTTTGATATTAACTAATTTTTTGGGACAAAAATAACAATTTGTGCAATCCGATCAAAATGTCAGCTGAAGACGTAACTTCTGTTATAAAACTAGTCGCCTTCCCCGCTAAAATACTCATCATAGAACCCGTGCTGCCATATATCTTAGAAGAGGGGAATTAAAAGAATATTATTGATAAGTATCATCAGAGTATTCGTAAAAATGGTTATTCTATGTAATTTTAAATTGAGTGGTACTTATAAGTACCATCGGTAGATAAAGGGTTTTCAAGCATCAATTTGAAGAACTGTTATTCAATTAAATAAGTTTGGATGTAATAAAATTAATATGTTTTTTGAATGATATGTTCTGTCATTTCTTGTCTCTCTTTGTCTCTTCTTTTTTAAAAATGTTCATTAAATTATATTTAAGCACTTATATTTCATGAAGATTTTTTATTTTCAATTATAATTTTCTTAGAAATAATTTCATCAGAAAAGCAAACAGAATTTTGTCATCTACATCGTAGAAAACTCCTTAAGGTACTTCTTTTTGATGTTTTAAACCAAATGAACTGTACTCTAATTTTTTTTTTTATAAAGTTGTACAAGTAACAGAAGGATTAATTTATGAGTGAAAATTGTTTAAAATATGTTTTATTCAAAACTATGTGTGGAATAGCAGTAAAAAAATGAACAAAAAATATGGACAAAATCTATAGAGCTACCTTAATGCAAAGTTTGAATTCCAAAACATTTTTACTGCTTTGAACCTTTTTTTTTTTTTGTGCTTATTAAAAAATAATATACAACAACACAGAAAACAACTTTTTTTTCACATAAAAGTTGCTTCGTTAATTCGTTATTCATAAATATGGTAATTTTTATGGAATTACATTATAATATAGTGTATTTTAAGTTTTTTTATAGCTTAAAATCAGCTAGTAAAACCACGAATAAATTATTTATTTAATTAAATTTTTTGAAAAAAGGAAATAAAAAAATCATATGAACTCCTAAGGGATTCGGTATAAGCGAATGAAAAAAAAAACATTTTGTTTAAATTATTCCTTCAATTATTTGAGAAATTTTTCTTCATTATAATATAACTTCACAGCTTTGAAAACTTTCAGATCCATACAAAAATTACTAAGATGAGAATTGTTCTCAGAAATAGCTCAAATCAATAATTTAAACAATCACATTAATTGTCAAAAATCTATAATTTCTAAAACGCTTACATATATTAATGAATGTTTCTTCTTAACATAACTATTGATACAACATTCCACGGGATGGTAAGCTATGAAATATTTATGCGCATACTTTCAAAACTATTTGGACAGCAGATTTTCCTTTACTGGCGGATGGAGAACCGTTCAAAAACCTGTATTTCGTGCTACGGTTACGAAGTGCATCTAGGAAATGCAGCATGCACAGTTTTTAAAAATATTACCATTACCAGTCACGTTGAGTTTGATCCGAAACATTTCATTTTTATAAGCCTGTGTTAAGACCATTTTTCATATATTTCTCTTAGAATTTTGTTTGCTTTTATGCATTTTTTGAGCTACAAATCTGGAAAAAAATATGTTAAATCGTTTTCTTCAGCAAACTGAAGAATATACATTGCATAAAATATATTTAAAACGAGATTTGACAAATTAAAACCTATTGATGATGATGATGTCGTATCCCTGACCGGACCACAAATCGAACAGTACAATGGACCCAGATTACTGTTCTGGCAACCTGTTCAATATTATCCACATAGAGCAGTGCTTCTCAAAGTTTCAATATACTTGTGACCCAATATTCAATCATAATTTTCATCGCCCCACCTCCATACAATAAACATGTACTTAATTCAATAATACTTTGACGTTAAAGCTACAATACGACTTTAACCTTTTAAATGCCACCGGCGTATATAAAACGTCTTGCTCATTCAAAGCGTTAATTCCCTGGACGTATATATACGTCTTGCCGAAATACGATCATTTCTGTGGAATGGTATTAAGAAGGCTTTGGAATGCCATAAGAGGACCTTGACAGCGTTGACTCATTTATTTCACAGGATTTGCTTATTTATTCCATTCCCCCCCCCCCCACAATACATAACATACGCACGCCTACGTGGAAAACGGTGGCATTGAGGAGCGAATCGCGTAACTTAAATTCGGCAGTGAAGGGGATAACTATAAACCGTACAAATTATCAAGATAAATGTTAAATTTGTATATAATTTTACATATGACAAGCCCATGGGGTCATTAGTAATTATTAATGTTGTTCTTAACTTAATAGTGTTAAATTAATTATAAAATACATTTTGCAATACTGATACAGTTATAAGTGTATTATATCACTGTTAGTGTGTATTTTATTTTTATTATGCCGTAATGTATTTTAATTGTTTACTTTCAGTAAATTAATTATTTTGTTCACATTATCTTTCGTTTTCGACTTTTTAATATGTCTGCGCTCCCCTCTTAGAGTTATCACGCCCCCTAGGGGGCACGCCCCACAGTTTGAAAAATGCTGACATAGAGGTTTGTTGACAAAAACAGGAACCCTAATTCTTGTAGGGGAGTAAGAATAGCTGGACAGTCAGAAATATGAGCAGGTGTTAATTCTAAAACCTATTTTCGGAAAAATATAAAATCAGTGGTGTACACAATGGAAACCCTACCTTAGACTCCCACAGACACCAACCACCCTTGGACCAACAGAATTTTAATTTATAGCATAGAGATTACGCCTCAGTGGTTTCATTTTAGATTTCTTTAGAATATAAACCTGCTCTATAAAAAGAAATCTTTGTACGCTACTGTATAAAATAATTTAGTATTTATGATATAGTATTAATGAATGAATATAGAGAAATGATGATGTTTGCATTGTTGAACAAGAAACATTTCAACAGCAAAGTTTTTATTCTAAAATATTGAAAAAATTATTTATCTTGGTTTCACATGTAAAGTCTCCTTGGAATCTTTTGATTAACTTATACTGAATGCGTCCAGGTTCCAACACAAGATAATGGATAACACAGGATTCTCTTGAATGCCGATTAATAGTGACGCGATTCGCTCCCCGATGCCACCGTTTTCCATAAACGCGTGCGTGTGCGGTATGTTAGAGGGAAAAGAAAAAAAACCTAAATAAACAAATATTTTTCTCAAAAATAAATAAATTCTTATCAAACACATTCCTTTTATTGCATTCCAAAACCCTGCAGAATAGTTTTACTGATAGCAGCGCAAAGTAAAGGATCGTATTTCGAAAAGACGAATATATACGCCCAAGGCATTTGCACACGGTTTGAAAAAGATGTATATATACGCCGGAGTCAGTTAAGGGGTTAAGAACTTACTTGTAATAACTTCTAAGTACCTAAATGTTCGACACAATTATTAATTCTCACAATTATTAATTGGAGGTGAATAAACAAGATCAGTCGTGAATAAACAAAATTAGTCTTCTACTTGAAATTACAACTTGTAACTACTTGTAAGTAGCAACTACAACAGCATGTAATATATATCTAGATTGACTGCTATTATCAACGTCATTGACTTATTGATATAATTACACTATACCCTACATGTCACATTCAACTCAATTATAACCTTTCTTCTATCAAAAACCACTTTTAAAGGAAATATTTATATCGAAGACTACAAAATGTACTTTGTTTCACTCCTTAACCCCCAAAATGCGGTAGGTGTATTTATACATCTCGCTCAACCAGTACGTTAGCTCCTGTGAACGTATATATACGTCTTTCCGAAGTACGATTTTTTTTGCGCTGCTATCAGTAATAATTATTCTGAAGGATTTGGAAAGCAATAAAATGACCTTGACAGTGTTTGTGAAGGATTTACTTATTTCAGGGGAAATTTTCTCTACCTGTGCCTTTTCCCCCAATACACCGCATACGAGTGCCTATGTGAAAAACGGTGACACTGGAGAGCGAATTGCGTAACTTTTAATCGGTAGTTAAGGGGTTAAGTCATAATGACATGGTTGTGCAAAGGTGTTGGTTGCAATTGTTGTTGCATGGGGCTTCTGTAGTCGCCTCGATTATTACAGATGAAGTAGGAGGGGTAGATATATACAACACCACTAATCAAGGAAGAAAGTGTTTCAACGCTCTACCTTACCAAGTGTTTAGAAGAAGGGATGATACCTACAGCATCATAACCCTTTTACTCGGTTTTCTGGCTTTTGGGACATCGTTCATTCTTGCAGGGGAAGGGGTCGACGACCTCCCTCTGATCTTCAATCGTGTAGTAGAGGTGGGTGGGTTTCTAAACTTCTTCATCATGCTGCTGAGCGCTTTTATGCTGACGGGAAATTTGAAGAGGCAAACTCCTTACTCTTAATCAGATGAAAATTTAACACATCACCTGATTTCCCGAGTACCTCGTGGATGCCTTGGAACTCCTTATCACTCTTTTTTAGATGCGAAAGCTTGCGATCCCGGGCAGAGTAAGCATCCGTCGGTCGCAATGATGGCCTGCCAGAAGATGTCGGCGTTGTTTGTGATGTATTCCTCTGTTAAAGATGTACGGAGGATGACTAGAGATACCCTGATGTCATATGAGATAGCCCGCGTTCCGTCACACCAGGAGTTATGGCTGTATGCCTTTGTAAAACAAAGGCTAATTGAGACCATCGGTCCCGGCCTCTTCAGACACGGAAACGATGGTCATCTGCTTCAAGAGTAAAGTGAGATTCATCGTTGAACACTATGAGATGCCAGTCCGTTGGCAACCATGATACTTGGCTGCGATACCACTCCAGACGATTCCGCCGAAGTTGTGGGGTCAAAGGCAGACGTTTTAAAGGTCAGTGTGATCGTAACTTTGCCTCAGAACAAGCGCCGTAAAAGGAGGGAAGGTACTACGGAGGGTAGTGAAGAGGCTGTAGTACGTTGAATAGTAGACAATGATACCGTTGGAGCAGTTCGGGCCTGTCGAACAATCATCCGATCTTGCCTCGCATTTGTACATCTTGGCTCTCCAGAACGTTCATTTCGTCGATAATTTCCTCACATTAACTATTGCTGCCAGAACCTTTGCACAGCTTTGTCTGAACGTTGCAGGTGACGACCTATTGCTCGGTATGACCACTCAGCTTCACGCATCCCGACAATGCGACCACGTTCGAAGTCATTCAGTTGCCTATAAGGTCTTCGAAAACATAGTGATGGTATCATTCGTTTTTTCTCCAGGGAATCACAACGACGAAAAAGAAAAAAAGATAAATTTTCCGCCTCAATTACCGGTTTTATATTTTGCGAGTTGCTCTGCAGAAATGTGCACTGCGACCAAAATTCATATGCATTGGCCTTGAAAATTCGATCATTTGTATATTCGATCACGATATCTTTGCCTACGAAATTCCTTCTTGGAGTTTTTTGCAAAATAGTGTATATAAATTTCGCGTCTATTTAAATTCAACTGAAATTCTATCGAAAATGAATACTTTCTTCATTAGACTTCGTTTTTTTATGGGAGTTTTAATTTCATTCTGGGAAATGAAGTTTCAAATTGACGAGAAGTATTGATGCTGTTGGAAAATATTTACTTCATGCAACAACAGAAATTCCATTGAGAAATTGTTATTTTAAAACTAAACAAGATTAGAGAAATTTCTGCTAAATACAAAATGATTTGGACGTTCTAAGTAATTATCTTATGGTGGAACCTTCTAATTGAAATGTGGCGGCGCAGCCTAATAGTCAGGGTAACGACTTGTGGCCTGTGTGTCATGAATTCGAGCGTAGTACCACTGGAGACCCGTCGTGTAGGGGAACGATATACCTAAAATTTGTAGAAGCTCAAACGTTGGTGTGATGCAGAAGCTAAGAGAGAGGGCAGCTCAGGTGTAGTCCTCGTCACTCGGATAAAAATTACGAGGTCCATCGCCAAAAGCCCACGTGTAGCTGAATTTTGCCATGTTAATGTTCATTCACTCACTCTAATTGAAATTTCGACGTTTTGCTGAAGGTTCATCACCTTATTCAAGTCGGTTCAAGGGGTTATAATTAAAGTTACACTATTCAGAGGTCTGAAGAACCGGTTCTGCTAATCGGATTTTGATGAAACTTGGAATATATGCTATATGTGCCATGGGAAAAAGATTTCAGCAATATAAAAATAGCAAAAATTTTGACCTTCAGGTGGCTTTTATCGAATGTTCCTTATGCAAATCCGTAAAACTTTTATATAAACTTGCAGTCATAGTCAGAGAATCATTCAGCGTGCAATTTTCATCGTTAATCGCGCCTTTAAATAAATAAATAATAATAATAAAGATCGAGTTTTACTGGTAAAACTGTTTTATCAGAACCCCAGCAACCACTTAGCTTCTCAGCGTGAATATCGTCATTTAAAGGATCTGTGAAAAGACCTCATATCGACGATTAGTTTGAGGAAGATGATAATGAAATTTGAAGAGACTGTATATTTAGGTGTGCCACGGAAGACGACGGAAACCGGAACTGAAACTGTTGAAGAAGTCGCTACTGCTGTGGTTGAACGAGCCTCCGGTACCATCTATTCTTCAGCAAGTTGTCGATCAGTGTCACGCGAGTTGGAAAATTCTGCGATACGAAAATACGAAAAATTCCGCGATAAAAATATCACGTATCTGTAATCCACGTGATACAAACGCTGAAACTACAAGATCGCAAAATACGCCTTGAATTTGCTTGCTGATTTTTTGCGAGAATGGAAGTTGATGACACTTGGCCTTGGAAAATTCTAAGGTCAGATGAGGCACACTTTTATTTAGATGGAGCCGTGAATAGTCAAAATTGCCGTATATGGGGTACTTCACCATCTCCATCAACAGCCACTGCCTTCTGATTATGTGACTGCTTGGTGTGTCTTTACTGCTGAGTTTATCCTCGGACCTTTTTTCTTTGAAACTCTCACTCCACAAGGTCCTAAAAGATGCTCTGTCACGAGTGAATGGTACAGTGAACTCCTTGAATAGCAGGTCGTTCCTGCTTTACTGGAACGACAATGTTTGCAAACCACTATCTTTATGCAATATCGAGAAACTCCTCAAACTGGGCGCAAAATCAAAGCATTGATTAGTGCTAACTTTGGCGATCATCGTGTAGTATCCAGACATTTTCTGGATGCATGGCCTTCTCGTTCACTCGAATTAAATCTCTATGATTTCTAGTTGTGGGGATTTCTATAAGACCGTGTTTGTAGAGGAAGAATCAGGACTTTACCTGATTTGAAAGCTAGCATTATACTCCATGTGGCTGATATCCCTCGTGAGTTGCTTCACGCTACCATTTAAAACTCTATAATGTGCTTTCATCACATTATTGATGTTAATGGAACACATATTGAGCCTATTCCGTTGAATAAACGATTCTAACATATTTTTTTATCCTTTGGGCACCACATTTTCTCCTAGTGTTCAAAATTTGAACTATTTCTTTTTTTATATTGCAGAAACCTTTTCCCCATGGTCCATACAGCATATATTCCAAGTTTTGTCAAAATCCGATAAACAGAACGGGTTCTACAGGCCTCTGAATAGTATAACTTTAATTATAACCACCTGGTATTTGTTTCAATAAGTGTTATTTTTAAATCGTAAATAACTAAAAAAATATTAAAATTAAGGCAAATATCCTCATAAGATATTTACTAATTACTCTTGAATTGAACGAAAAAAAATATTGTCAAAAACTTATAACAATCAAATGAAATTTAATATATATATATATATATATCGATACATTATTTAAAAGTAGTATAATTATCTGCTACTAATTATCTTGCCAGAAAATTACTAGCGCTTAACAGATACATTAAATAATTTTTTTTTAATGTAAAGCAGCATTTGGCTTTTTAAATTAATGTATAATATATTGGCTTAATTAGCCTTCAATATTATGAGTAATTAAATAAATTAATTTTTCTCAAGAATAGGCTAAATTCATCACTAAATTTTAAAAACATGCATTCAAATTTAAAATTAAATTTAACAAATTTTTATGAATTTTTAGGTTATTACCAACTAAACATTTTAGCTTTCAAAAAGGAGATTAAATATACAAATTAAGCTTTAAACTTAAAGATACATTTGTTGAAATATATTCACAAATGGGATATTTTAACAAATAGAACGGTTATTTTTAAAGAAAGAATAAAAACTAAAATATTTTCTTTCATAAATAACTAAACAGATTTTTCTCTTTTCAAGCAATCAAACATTTTATAAACGTTTTGTCTGTGATAAAATATGTATTTGTGTGTACGTAACACATGATAAAAGATTCTCTTAGGAAAAGTTATATAATATCTGGTGTACTCAGTATTAGTTCAAAGATGTAATAAAAATTTATGAAATTCTTTGTTTTATTTCAGTTTTATCATTCGTGTAATTTTTTATCAAAGCTTTCTGTATAAAATTTGATGTACTTTCGTAAATACGATTAACATTAGAACTTCTAATTTCTGACGAACACAGTAGAGTCCCGAAAACTCGAATCTTAATAACCCAGTAGTTCGGATAACACGGCCACACCCTCGCAGGTCGAAAACCCAGCAAGACATTATGTCCGATGAAGAAACTATTGCTGCTGTTACAGTTAAAGAAGAAATACCGGAAAATGATGAAGTCTTTAACGTTCAGGACACCGTACAAACTCCTAAAATATTACATAGTAAGGCACAAAAGGCTGTCGAAACCTCTTTTCAGTATTTTGATCAACAAGGTGAATTGGTCATAAACCTTCGTCGTCTTCGTGAAGAGGTAACAAAACGCAGAGCTAGTACGGAAAACACAACAGGACATTAAGCAATTTTTTTTTTAAAAAAAAAGTAGCCAATTTTGCAAAATAAGCTACTTAATTTTCATTATAGACAGCTAAATGCCTTCATAAGGTATTTTTCGAGCCTGATCAGGTAAATTATTGTACAATGTATATTCATTAATTTTCATTTTCATGTTGTAAATACTCTATGCCAGGGGTGGCGAACCTTTATTGATCGACATGCCATTTTTTTTCTAAAAAAATGTTTAATGAGGTATATAGACGTGCCTTCAAATAATTTTTACTTACGATTATTGGAAAAATAATAAAACTAAATACTAACAACACACACAAAACTCTTTTTTACTACAAAAAATACCTTTTGCGCTGTATAGTTGTAAACGTTTTAGCTATATGTGTATAATTCAAACTAAAGTAACGTTAGTGTGACTTCTGCTGTAGTAGATTAGATGACAAATAACTCTTATATTAGGATTTTAAGATGTTACTTTTATTAGAATACATGCTGAGTTGGAGTCATCTGCCAAACGGTTTCTAAGCAATTAATTATTTTTCCCGTGTTTCACTTTTTTGACAAGAGTATTTGTGATTTGATTCAAATGCCATTTTACAGTTGATGTTCTGTATACCACTATTCTAGAACATAAAGCACACACCTCTTTGCCACCTTTACTAGTAATGCCTTATAATAGAATCACCAAATTTGGAATTCTCTGTTACACTTACTATCGTGTACTTATTGTTCTTTTGCTGTACTAGCCATGTTTAATAACAATTAAAAATCGTAAATATAACATAAATAAACTTTAAAATGCAGTTGTATCAACGAAATTGGATATGTTATACGAAAACAAACTATGCATCCTAAGCAATTGTAGTTTACGAAGTAATTAAGAAAAGACAATAACAACCGAGTGTGCCCCCGCCACCTTCCAATCGATCACTCGCATTTGTTCGTAATACTTCAGAGTAAACTTTGTTATTTTGAAATAAAATGCAAACCATTTTGATCGCTGGTGTGCCCAAAATATTGTGTCGCGTGACATCAATGGCACGCGGGCCACTGGTTTGCTCTCCCTGCTCTATGCCTTCATAAAATACGAACTTTTCATTTGTTTAAAGCTATTTGGGCAGTTTATTTTCTTTTGTATCTTCAAGAAACAATAGATACAAGCGTAGTACAATATTTTCTGAGGAAACACTTGTACTTATTTTTTTAACTTCATTCCCGATAACCCGGCATTTTCACAAACTCCTTTAGCCTTCGGTCTACATTATGCCGATGTTTTGGGACTCAACTATATAAAGAATATTAAGTAAATAGTTAGCATTAGCATTTAAACATTGACTTACTATCTATTAATAATGAGAAAACCCATTCACTTAAAACATTCAAACTATCACCTAAAGAGTCGATTTAGCATTATAACTCAAAACTAGATTGTTTTATTATGTATAAAGTGTAACGACTATTACATAATAAGAACATTTTTAAAGAGCTCTGAATATTAATGTATCGTCTTAAAAGTCAAATGGCATAATATTTTTTTTCAGCTGCTTTCAATGGCTTCAAAGAAATTTAATATTGAAACACGATTCTCTCCCTTTTATCTTACCTAAAGAAATCAGAATGAGGACAAACGGCTAAAGTAACTTCTGCAAACATTGAAGAATTATTCATCACGATCAAAAGCCATTACGCTAATCAAAAACTTCAACATTTATCGCATCTGCAAGTCTGACTGAATGATGACTTTATTGGAACGCTTCATTTTGTTGTACCACGTTCTGAAAGATTTTCCTCCAGAACAA